>KK119120.1:0-44197 GCA_000611955.2 Stegodyphus mimosarum
TGTACAAAGTTATATTGAAAAAACCGTCTCGTCCTTAATTTTTGCACACCAGTGTATATTGGTAAGCTAGTGTGGTAACTAGCATAAACTGTGAATTATTAAAAATATGAATGTTTGTTTTTTTACTCATATGAAAAGTAGGTCTATATTTAGTGCCAAGTTTCATAAGTTCTCTCAAATCTTGGTCTTGCACTATTTCCATTTCACCTGTAGTGATGTGTTGGTGAATAGGATTCTTAAATTTATCGTTATTTCAGTAAACTGCAGTCTCAGCTTTTCTGTGGGGAAATTTCAGATGTTGTGATTTGCTGAAAAGTTGATTAATTTTGATATTTTCATAGCAAGGGTGTTTGAAGTGCACTTTGCAAAAAAATTTTTGTTAAAAAAACTGCTATTCCTCAGTACAGGCAGAAGTCGAGAATCGGATCTTTTCACTATTTTGTGCCCAGTGAATTTTTCTTTAATCAAGTTAAGGATCTTCCATAAGGTTAATGCTTTCTAACGTGTGAAGCAGATTAATGATTTTTTTGATGAAAGATTTCTCTTGAAAGCGATTGGTACATTTCAAAACAATATTATTGATGTTGTCTGCAGAGTAAAATCTTTTATTCCCTCGTTCTTTTCCTCGTACTTCTCTTATAGTTTTTTTGCTAAAAAATTTAAATTGCCTGTAAATTGTGTTCTTGTCATATTTATTAGTGTCTTGTTTAAATGTGTGTTGAGTCAATAAGGGTAGAGAGGTCTGTGTTGCAGAATGTAGATGGATTCTTTAAAAAGCCTTAATTTTGTGTTGAATATGACATCCAAAATTGCCAATTCAATTTCATCAAAATATGGAATTGAAAATGTTCCAATACTGTGGTGTTGTTGCTGTTTTCAGTATTATTTTGACTTTTAAACTTTATATGTAGAGAAAAATATTAGAAATATTAGAATTCCATAAAATGAATAATTCCAGTTAGCCAGTTCTGGGTGGGTTGCATTCATAGAACCAACACTGCATAGGATGTTGGTTCTATGTATGACCAATACTGCATAGGACTGATATGACATAAAACTGACCCTGGTGTGCAGCCAGTGCCAGTTGCCAACATACCGAATACATTATTGCTATCCCACTCTGTCTAATAAAAGGCTGTATGGTTCATTTCCTAGGATGTGGTGTATCCTAAAGGGTGTTTTTCTCCGAAGTGGTAGATTTTACTCTGCCCTGAAGATAGGCCATCTCAGCCTTTTTGAGATGGGAAAGCTAGTAGTTCTCTAATCTCAACATAGCAGATAAGGGTAGACTTGTACTAGCCGAAGTTGTAGTGAGACTGGTCACTGTGTAGAATCGACACTACTGAGGATTGATACTGCATAGGACTGACATAGTGTTGAACTGATGCCAGCTCGCAATCATCAGTAGTTACCAGCATATGACTGACCAGTGAAATAGAAATGTTGATAAAGATATCATAATAAATAAGAGGACTGATGCACATTTGTCACCTTCAATGATTTGTCACAGGCTTGATACTGACAGAGCATCACATGGCATAGGAACAACAATGCAATGGACATTTTATAAAGTACTCGAGGCGTATAATTAGAACAGAACATAATAAAGAGGGAAAGAAGCTGATTGAATTACTATTTTTAGAGTACTTTCATAGGATCGAAACTTATATAAGAGTCAAAGCCAGTTTCTGAGCTGCCTTGTCGAAATTGTTCCAGCAGAGCAACTGCCAGTTGTCTACAGTGTTGGTCCTGTGCTGCATTCGCTTTGGAGTTTGCACTGATATCTTCTCTTGGTGCGATCATTAGCTGTTTATTGCTGTATTAATGCTAAAATATAACTTCTATTATATTGTTAGTTAAATAAAAACTTTTGCAATAGATATTCCCCCCCCTGAAAATATTTAATGACAGAATCTTCATTATCAAGTCATAGAATTCATCTTGGTTTCTTCATCAAAATTTCTTACAAAAAATTTATCTGGATCAAAATATGAGGAAGCAGAATATTTGGCGTGGTCTCGATTTTAATATGCTAATACTGGACATACTTATACATACACTTTACATGTATTTTTATTTATACATTTCTGTATTTGTTCATGCTTTATTATATTATTACAGTGTATTCACAGTACCACTTTGTTGTTGTGCTGCATGAATGTTGAAGTTAGTAAGATTTCAATATAATATTGTTATTGACATACAAATAAACTTTAAATTTCAGAACAACCATCACTAGGGAAGAGTATTAAGTGTTAAAAAAAAAAACTATTGCTGAATGGCATTCAAAACAATATTAATACAAACCCTTGCCATTAATGAGAGCAAAAAGAGTTGCAGTGCTGAAACATGTTTATCTTAAAATTTTAAGTTTGAACTCTTATAACCATTAAGAATTTTCAGCCCTTAACAATCAGAGTGGTAGCTTTACTAATTCACGTTAATTTTTGAAAATGTTCCAAATGAAAGATCATAAAGGATTTGCACACAACTACAATGCATATGACATCATTTTAAATCCTAGATACAAGTTACACGTTAATACTGTTTAGAATTTTTAAGGCTTACATATGCTTAAGTTTTCTGAATTAGCTTACTGCTTTTCATATGATGATAGTGCACGAAATAGAATATTAAGAAGAAAGAAAACCAAGCTATATAATTCTGGAACTTAATTTATCTTTTAAATTCCTTGAATCACTGCAGCTGGAACATCTTGGCCAGGATTTCTTTCCTTTGTTTAAATTCTTCTTGTATCGTTATGCTAACCAGTGGAAAATGTGAAAAAAACTCTGAGAAAGCTTTTTTATGCTCGGTGGTTCATGGGTGACTCAGGCTGTGGAAATTGAAGCTTTCTCAGTTAGATAATGGTAATCAGAGACTTATTCACATGAAGCAAGATAGGAAAGGGCCTTGTATAGTCAGCATGGTATGGCTTATTGACTCCACCCAAATAACTAGTGTTGTAAGATCATCCACATGCTGGCCTGATTATAAGGAAAGGCCAGGCTACTATTTTCATTAGTGGCAAGACATATCAGTGGCCACAAAACAATTAAAAGGGCCAATGGATTGCCTGGAGAAATTTAGCTTTAGTGAATGAGTAAAAAATTTACTCTATTCAAACCTGTGCTTCATTTTTAAAGGGTTATGGTTACCACATTCCTTTTGGCTTGACAAAAGAGGTCAAATTTTTCTACTCCCATACAATGAATGAATCCACACAAAAAAAAAATCCAGTTTTTCTCCATTAAAAATTCAACTCTTTTCTCTTTTGTTGCTGAATTAAAATAACCCTTTCTCAACAAAAATTTTCCCCACTGAAAAGAAAGATCCCAAATACTTGCATGCCTCCTTTGCAATGAAACAGTTTTAAAATGTGTCAAAAAATAATGACCATATGAAATCCGGAGATAATATCTTAATACTTTAATTATTAATTTTAATTACTTAAAATTCCGAGTTCACCCAAAAATTTTTTCATAGTGTGTATAAATTTCAAGTTGATAAATTAATTATATTTTTAATTACAGGTATTACTTAAAAACAATAAACTTGTACAGTTCCTTTCCATTAAAAAGCTTTGCTACTAATGCTTATGAACCACTGATTAGGTTTTAATATCAAAGAGCTTATTTATGTTAAATTTAAAGAAACAAATTAATTGACAAGATTTAAAAGTTAAATTTTGCTGATTATTTGCCTGAGCAATTTGGATCTTAACCTTTTAACTGTCATGCCCGAGATAATCTCGGGCACAGCACTGGTGTTCGAAAATGTCACGCCCGAGTATTACTCGGGGTAATTTTTTTTTTGAGTGCATCGTATTGTTATACCCGAATATATATCGGGAGACGTTTATTTCGGCTTCATCTCTTTGTCAAACCCGACTGTTTCTCGGGAAAAGTTAATGTGTGCTCAATTCAATAGATGGCAGCACTCTACGGAAGATTTCAAAGGTTAGAGGTTAGACGTTCTTTGGTTCAAAGTGTGCGGGATCTTTTTGTTGTAAAATGGCGTCCAGTTCTTTGAAACGTTATATAGATGATTTAGATTCTTCAACCGAAGATGAAGATTTTGAAGGCATCGATACTAGTGACGCAGGTGAAACTGAAGAGAGTGACATTGAAAGTAGCAGTGAATCAACGGATAACGGTGATGATGATATAGGAAATGCGAGAGACTGGTGTGAAATAACTGCTTCTGGCCAATCAGGACCCCCTCGGTTCCCTTTTACAGGTACTCCAGGTGTAACTTTTCCTGCAAACATAAACTACACTCCCTTAGATATTTTAGAAATGTTTCTGGATTCAAATCTAATGGATATAATTGTCAAAGAAACGAACAACTATGCAGAACAAGAAAGAAAAGCAAATCGGGCAAAGATATCAAGGTGCTCCCGCAGTAAAAAATGGATCCCTACAAATGACAGAGAAATGAAGCTATTCTTTGGGCTAATAATTCTTCAAGGTATTGTCCGAAAACCAAATCAGGCTATGTACTGGTCTCATCGAAGGATTTTGCATACACCAGTTTACTCAAAAGTAATGCCCGTAAATCGTTTTATTTTGCTTTTTCGATATTTACATTTTTGCAATAATGAAGTTGAAAAAAAAGATGATTTTCCAAATCCAAAACTTTGGAAGTTGTATAATGTGATAGAAAATTTACGGGAAAAATTTTGTAATTTTTACATACCGGAAAGGGATGTATCGGTTGATGAAAGCTTGATGCCTTATAAAGGAAGGTTATCGTGGAAACAATATATTCCTATCAAACGTGCAAGATTTGGAATCAAATTTTTTATGCTTTGTGAGGCGGAAACAGGGTATATTTGTGACTTCATTATCTATACAGGAAATAGTACTGTTTTCAATCAATTGTATACAAATTATGGACTTTCTACAAAAGTCGTCATGCACCTATTGCATCGCTTTCTTGGAAATGGTTATTGTGTGACTGTAGATAACTATTACATGTCACCCGAGCTTGCAGATTTACTTATAGCCCGAAAAACAGATATTTATGGCACAGTAAGGATAAACAGACGAGATTTACCTACAGAATTCGCTAAAAGAAAATTGCAAAAAGGTCAAATCATAGCTTTTCAAAGAGGTAAGATTATGGCTATAAGGTGGAAAGATAAGAAGGATGTGTGTTTGATGAGCAGTATTCATGATACTTCCATGGTCAGCTTCAAAAATAAAAAAAATGAAGATATACTCAAGCCGAAGATTGTTTCTGACTACAATCTAACTATGGGTGGTGTAGATCGCTGTGATCAGGAAATATCCTTTCATCCAACAATCCGAAAACGTCAGAAAAAATATTATAAAAAGATATTTTTACATTTACTAGACAAGGTACTCTGGAACTCATATTTGCTCTATAAAAATGTAGTTGGGAAACGCATTACATTTTTAGAATTTCGAATCCAAGTTGTAGAAGAGCTTTTACATAAATATGATGATGCAGCTTCTGGACAAAAGAATGTTGGCAGACCACCTACAATAGATAACCCTGCCCGTCTTACTGAACGACATTTTATATCCCATATTCCTCCTACTCCAGCGAAACGTGAGCCTACAAGACAATGCAAAGTGTGTTGTTCGAAAAAGGATAAAAATGGGAAAAGGATAAGGAAGGAAACACGATTCTGGTGTAGTGATTGTGGAGTTGGTTTGTGCTTGGAAAAGTGTTTCCAGTTATACCACACAAGACTGAATTACTGAAAGGTATTCACTTTTATTTATTTAATTTTTTTCATTTATTTATTTTTTAGAAAATAATTAATTTTTGTCATTTTTAGAAAATAATGCTCCACTAGAAGTGAACTTTACAACTGCCATGTTGAGTGGCAGCCGCCTCAAGCAAATATGCAGTGGCTACAAAACTTTAAATATTTTACCCATGTGCTTCAAAATGTCAATTTTTAACTACTAAGTATATTTTATTTTGTACTAAACATTTGATTTTTGCAATAAAAAAATTTGACAATTTGTGCACCCAAATCATCAAAATAACTTGACAATTAAAGGGTTAAATAATTCAATAAATAAACCTTAAGTAATAGTCAAATAATTTCTGCTAAGTTTGCAGCAAAAAATTAGGATAACATTTAATTGCTACGTAACAATTTCTATCAAGGCACCCCATGACTAATTCCTTCAGATAATCCATAAGCTCTATGAAAGAATCTGAGTGTGTGTGGTTTTGGAATGGGAATTTATTAAATTATGGGTTACAGCAGTTTCACAATATTTACTGGTACTTATCAGCATGTTACATTTTGGATGCTATTTATTACTTAGAATGTTCAGTCAGAATTAATTTTTAGAGTTTGTAATTTTAAAGAACTGATGATTTGTTTGTTATGTGTTGATAATTCTTCTCTGGTGTCTTGCATTACTGTTAGAGTTTAAGGGTACATGGGTAAGGGTCTGGAAAAATATTGTGCATTGATATTTGTGTGATTGTTTTCAAACAGTTTAACTAGATAGCATTTTTGGAACTAAAATGAGATGGAGTGAAAAATATATTTTTAATTTTAATACCAAGGTTCTAGAGAAGAGTATATACTTTAATTACAAAGATACTGAATTCATTTAGCTTTTAAGTTCAGTCGCTAGATTCCAGATTCTCAGTTTTAGATTTAGATTCTAAGTGTAAGAGATTTTTTTAAGCAATCCAGCATGAGCTAATGAGAATTAAAAAAGTTTCAAATCCATATTTCAGAATTAATACGTTTGTGCCTAATAATATTTATTTTAATTTAATAAAATGGCCAATCTTTTCCTGAAGGTTCTTTCTTGTTTCCAAAGACATATAATTTGCCCTATAACTTAAGTGCTGTCTTTTTGGACGTAGTATACATATATATCTGTAAAATATAAAAAAATACGATGGCTTTGCTCTGCACAAACAGGCAACCTATAATTAACATTCCGCAATTTCCTGATCTTCTCCTCAGACCAGTACTTTCAAGAACATTCTGGCATGTTATATAACTGCTGATATAAATACTGAGTATGCACCATTTTTCGTCAAACTGCTTTCTTCTATCGCTGGTATGAGATGCTGCTACTACTCTTACCACCTTTCTGCCGTTTGTTAGAAGAGTTATGATGTAAAAAGCTTAAATTCAGTGTAATTTAATTTCATTTTAAATCACGTATTGGACATGTAATTTGGAGAATTTTATCTGAAGAAAAATGATCTGCCATGAGAACTGAATAAAGATGTGCACGCAAAAATGCTAAATCTTTCTGTATCGTTTTTTCGCAGTCTTCTACTCAGCAACAACAACGCCTGGACTCTTGATGTAATGATCGGCAAGCTTCGCTATTCCTGTGCCTACCTGCTGCAAAACTATCACATATATATGACATATTTTGCACCAATGTTTACATTTGCTGCTAGGTGATGTTACATTAACCAGAAAGTATCAGAGTTTCTAAAATATATTGAAACTTAGCATGAAAAAAAATAAAGGAGGAGAAGAACATTATTGGTATATGAACCATAAAATTATGACATGCTAGGATGAAATGCCATAAACTGCACCAGCCGGCTGTGAAAATTCTTTATGTTGAAATTTTAAAACCTCGTAGCTGCCTTGAAAAGATTCATTCAGAAACATTACTTATGTATTTAGACACCCTTGGTAAAGGCCTAACAGGTAAGGTTTAATGAGTTAACTAAACCTTAACTCGTTTAAATACCTAGATTCTTCTTCTTATGAGAATTAGTTAGTGACAAAAATAACAAATGAATAATCCAATATTTCTTCTCTTACCCTTCCAATTTACATAAACTTCTTTTATCATTGTATTTAGCTGAGACGTACTCGACTTGATGGGGCTTGTGCAGAGCACTCCACAACTTCTCGAACTTTATCTGTAAATTTAACTAAGGTATGTATTTATGGGGTTTTACTTTTTCTTTTTTATGTATATATAGTTCATGTATTAACACTGAATATTTTCCTAATACAGTGAACCATTTCTAAGATGATCATACACATACCCAGATGATTTTGGTCTTTTGTTGAAGTGATCATCTTAGGTGTTGATCAGTATGTGTTTTCATTTATGGATACATGTGCATTAATGCAACCACCTTGATGCAATTTGGTGATTTTTTGCAGATGATAAGGTAAAAGTTGTTAGTTTTTGTGCTTTTTTCTTAGAAAGATTCCCAAACTATTGATATTTAACATAAGTTAGTAAACATTATCAACATATGAAAAGAAAACATACTTTAACAATTTCAAATGCAAATTTGAATTATTAAATCAGAAGTATGTGCTGTATTAAAAAAATAAAGCATTCACATTCTTCTTCAAATCTTTCAGCAGTTTTATTATGCTGTTTTTTTGGTAAAAAATATATTTCAGGGTACCTCTTGGTGAAAATTGGAGATTTTTTGGCACTATTCCTGTTTGCGTCTAACATCCTTCCAATAAAATGGTACCCAAAACATAATTAAAACAAAAAATATATAATCTCAATAAACTGCATTTTAAATCAAACAATGAAATAACATAAAAAAGGAAATGCATGTTATCTCATCTATGCACTACAAAAAGGAAATACCGACTTACCTTATTTAGAAATTTCTGTGTCTTTAGTCTGTGGCACACAAAAGTCCTTAACAGCATTCAAAAACTTTCTAAAATTATCTGAACTAGAATCTGTATACTGCCATTGTCACATAAATTCTCAAAAATAAGAGTAAAAAAATATCCTCTATAGTGTCGGACTGTCATTGGCATTTCTTGGACGAACCTTTCTTGCGACAGACCCATTCAAAGCCATCTGAATGATCTTTACATTTGACCATATGCATCGCCTTCATACAAACAGGACACTTATAATGACTACTTAGTAAACCTTCATTTACATACCAGGCAATTAATACGTTTTTTTCCCTTTCGTTCCAAATCGTACAGAAACTTCAGATTAATCGGTACTTACGTATTATCGCAACCAGGTTGGCGCGATTTGTAAGTTTGAGTAAAAAAGTATGAATAGAAAGAAAATCTACATTTATTAATTACAGATAATTTTTGATACTGTTTTTTATATTATTTTGTTTTAAAATATAAAATATCAATTAAACCCTTCCAGTTTCGAATAAGTTACAGAATTATTTTTTTGGCGGAAATCTTTTGGCTATTGCTTTTAGCACTGATTGAAAATCGTCTTCGCCATTAACAGCTTGAACTTGGCACCGTATGAATTTGATAAGGTATGAGTCAAGATGATGACGGGCTGTTCCTCTCTGTTTTTTGTTGCGCCATTTGGCTGAGCCCCACATGCGCTCTAGATGTTGTGTGTGAATGCTCGTGTTGGGATCCACAAAGTTATATTTGTGATTAACACTTCCATGCAGAAATCCAGCATTTTACAACTCACTTGTCTTGTATCCTTTCCAGCAATCCGAATAAATGATGCTTCCTTCCTTGATATTTTCTCAAATTTTTTCCATGAGGGTAACGGCGCTTCTGTTAGGTACAGTAACCAAAAAAGTCTCTTTCGTTTTTTGGCAAATTCCGCCGAAACCCCATTGCTGTGGTAGTACATGCCCATTGTTATTTTTTCTTTTTACAAATAAACTTTCGTCTATTTCCACAATAAGTCCTTCGCCGCCTATTTGCTTTCTTTCTTTTTCATCCATTTCAAGGGCACATATCTCCCGCATGTAATTATTCCAATCTATAACAGTTTTATCAGCAATTCCCATCTCTTCTGCACAAAATTTAATTGAGGTTAACTCTTTACACCAACAATAAATGAAGCGCACCGCTGTCACAAATGAAATTCGGCTACCTTCAAACCAATTTCCGGTTCTCACACCCAAGTGTTGATTGCACTCTTCGACGTTACATTTCCAGAAGATTTGCTTTCCAAAATACAGTTTCATTTTATGAGAATTTTTACAAGTACATTCGTTCGGTATGATTCCATATCCCTGCAACAATTCAACAGCATCTTTTTCACTCGCAGGCAGATCCCAAATACCCATAGTTAAAGTATTTCAGGGCATTCAATCTAACCAGTAAGCAAAATAATTTCTTTACGGAAAACCATCTATAACACGTAGGGTTGCCAAATTTGACGATTTATGCGAATTTTGGCCTGGTTGCGTTAATATGTAAGTACCGATTAATCTTATACATACAGCCATTTTACAGTGTAAAGCAAAAAATAAGTAGCATACTTCCTAACCAACATCCAGCACATAAATAAGCCCTTATGGATATTTTCCCATCAGTCAAATTCACCACAATCATGCAACCAATCACATCATAATGGGGTTTCTATAACATTCAACTCTTCAGGTTACCATAAATGAAACAACGGTATGGCGATAATCTAAGGGGCACCCTGAAATATAGACCAACCTGTATTTTTTTTTTTTAAGTACGCAGTGATCTGTTTTCACTTAAAAAAGCATCAAAGAACTGTGGACACTCGGCTGCTTGTAACGCTCTGCAACAACTGCTATATAGAAAATGCATTTCTTTGTTGTTCCCTTTAGAAAATTTTCTGCAAAATTCTGTGTTCCTTGCAGAAATTTTAGCACAGCTTCTTCCATTGCTGACAAATTCGACAAGCTCATATTTTAAAAATGAGTTTAAGGCAAAAAATATCCCAATTTGTTTAAAAAAATTAAGTACGCATATAAAATAGTGTCATTGCTTGACTGAAGTTTTGTTATGAGCATGGTTGTTAGAAAAATGATTACGTGCATGATTGCCGGAGTTTGGCACATTATGAAAATTTGGCATCTTCTACTAAGTTGGTTGTGTTAATATCTAACTACTTGTTTATGTTCTCAGAAATATTGGTTTTAGAAGTGGTCATTATAAGAATGTTCACTACATTTGCTTTGTATTTTATCACTTGATTTCTGCAGTTCAGATGATTTATCCTAATAGCAATCATTGTGGATCCACATACCATTCTGAACTGAATATGTTTTATTCAATCTATTTAAAATGGTATGTTTAAATCAAAATGAATCTCATAAGTTTAAATTTATACAAAATTGTATATTCAAATGGATGTGTAGTATTAAATTTATAGAATTAAAATTTTAGTGAGGTAGTCAGTATTTTATCTAACTGTTTATAACAGATTAACAGATTCTTGTAATGAGCAACTTAACTCTTGGAGGTAAAGGATTTAAATTTTGTTAAGCAATTATAGCATGTTAGTTTTCACAGAAGCAATGGTCCTTGAAATGTCATAATAAAATACATGTGATGCCAATCTGAATAGGAGATGGTGTAAGTTTTGAGATACATCAAATTGCCTTTATCGTCATCAGTCTTTACATATCCTTCATCTTGACTGATGGACTTGCTTGTAATATTAAGAGTGAATAAAGTCAAATAATGCTTGATTTACCAGTTTTGCTATAACTACTCAAATTTCTCATCGAAATAGCTTAAAATAGCAATTCTCAATCTTTTTTGGTTAATGACATACTTAGCTGGATATCCATAATCTTGTTATGCAGTGATTTCAGTTGTTATTATTGTAGTGGCTCTGAATCTTCTTTATCCATGCACCCTTTTTACTACTGCTAGATGATCACCCCCCCTCCTTTCCAAGATGTAAAAAATACATACATATTTATTTAAATTTATATTATATTTCATGCTTTATAAACTATAAAAGTATAGAAAGTGTTGATAAGTTCCAAAAATTTGAATAAAAGTAGTTTTTTTTATATTTATAAACTTTATACTTAACAGCCCCACTGAAACTATGAAATCCCCCCACAACTGAGAACCCCTGTTGTAGAATCTCATTTTTATGATTTATGAGTATCTTTATGAATTTATGAATCTGATTTATGAATATATTTTTCAAATTTTGTTGATCTAAACAATTTTTTGTCTCTTAAATGGCATTCATAGTTTCAAAATTTTTGTGTGGTGCTTATGAGTAATGAAATGAAGAGTTAATTATATTTGTTATTATATCAATACTATCTACTTAATAGAAGGTATTGTATGTTTTACGGAGGTAGGTAAGATATGGTCTTGATGCGCAATTTACCTTTAGTATAAAATTTTGTTTTCATGCTTAGTTACTATTTTTATTGCAAAACGTATTGATTTGTGTAAATAGGATGTTAAAAACTAAAGCAAAAATTTTTTTGCTATATTCGCTATTCAAGTTTTCATAATTTTTGTATCAAAAACAAAAAAAATTGCAATGCATCACTTTTTTTAATTAAAATTTCATTACCAGACCATCTAGTCCTCATCACTGGAGTCATCTAGGAACATTGTGATTCTTGTATATTTTCTTCTAAAAGGCCGAATATGCATGTCGCTTGGTTCATCTTCAGCTGAATATCTAGCAGTACTACATGATGGTTCATTCCTGTGTTGCAGTTTCTCTAAATAATTTTCATACAGCTTAATAGAGATCTTGAATTGTGTTGCAAATGTTGTTTTCCATACCTTGCAAGGATCCCTTTTTGTGAAGAACATCTCCAATTTATTTGCCAAATATAATGCATATTGTACATCATAATCCTCTTTAGTCACTGAATTTTAATTAAATTCTTCTAGAAGCCTGACAAGGTTGATCTTTTTCATCCAATGTTTTTTCTAAAAATAATTTATTAATGTCTTGAGTAGACATATCATCAAACCCTCTACTACATAGCAAATGTGCAACATTAATTACTTAATTGTATTTGGTGCGCTTGCGTGGAATATTGAAGTCTTGTTAAACCATATCTGGTAAAAGAGCTTTCCAACTTGCATTGAGTGTCAAAGCTTAAAGATCACTTATAAATGAAGATACAGTATTAATGCAATCCAAGATTGAAAATTCTTTCCAAACTTGGGTAAGTGTCTCGAAAAGGAGACTTACAATGGACTTGGAATGCATCCGGAACTTTTTATTGCTGAAGGGAAAGTCCTTCTTCCCTATTCAGTGGAGGAAGTGACCTTGTGGAAAAGAAGTCAATGTTTGGACAACTAGAATTACTCGAAAATCATGTAGTTTGAAACCGTGTAATTCGGGAGAAGGTATCCGTGTTCTTCGAAACTCGTGTTCTTCGAGTACTATGTTTTTTGAGGGGTTACATGTAGTTGTTTGTTAAATCATGGAGATAGTAAATGATAATTATTCCTACTGTGGAAGAGTAGACTAATTGTTTTTACAGGTATTTATAATTTGCTACAGTTGTTTGAAAATACTGATTAACCATGACTTCTGATTAACCAAGCTATAGATGCATCATCCACAGTTTGTCTGACAACAGTTGAAAAGAACATAGAAAAAAAAAGAGGAATAAGCCATATTATAAATAACAGAGACAATAGTATTAACAATTGCCTCTATTTTTAAACAGGTTACTATGGAGAATGAATAAGTTTGCATAGTTATCTAAGCTAAATCAGCATTTAAAACAAAAACACACTTCAAAGCAGAAAGAGCTTTTGTATTTTAATAGGAGTCAATAGGAAAATAATCACTGCACATATAATATATTTTTACAGTTAAACAATTTACTTGTAATGGATGATTTAACCATGCTTATATATTCCTGATTACATGTACAATTAAATTATATACTATTGTAGATAAAAATCAGTTCTAAATGCTGTGACATTATCTGCTATCACTGTTGTTATCTCATGTGACTTGTGTTTTCTTCTGCTTTTTGTGTTTCCCTTAGGAATTTTGCTTCATTTTGATGATTTGTGATAGAAATATTTTTAATCATTCCGTAATAAACATATGTAACTTATTTACAAATGTATTATTAGACAAGGCCCATATTAGTATATTTAGACAAGGCCCAATTAATCAGAAGTAGACTGTACAATAAATCAGTGGCTTCATGGTTTATATACAGTTGGTTTTTGAGCAGAAAGAATAAAAAGTCATTCATTTTTAATAATTCAAAGCTGTTAGGGTTTCAATATTCTTTATCTTTTTAGCTAAAATGAAAATGTTTGGATGCATGCTGATAAAATAAAAACGAAGTGCCAAAACTGAATTAATTTATGAGCTGAAGTCTGAGATTGGCATTTACAACAAATCAGTTTTAGTGCTTTATTTTGTGTTAGTGATAAAAACTCTTTATCACATAGATGTGTAGAAGCAAACCTAATTAAAATTTTTAAAGCTTCATTGTACACTGTATTCCCTTTTCACAGGTAGGTCCAGTGAACCATACCTTCTGCTTGAAATTTCATTTTAAGTCCATTGTCTTCAAGAGTTCAGTTAACTGTTTTTTTTTTTTTTTTTTTTTTTTTATATTGAAATGGAAAAAAACAAAAACCCATGAAAATTTATTATAATTATCACTTGGAAAGTAAGTTTCAAATAGTGACCTCAGAGTTTTGAGCTACAAATGTATGTCATTGCATAATTCTTTTACAACAATGATATTTTCTGCTTAAAAAAGATTCTAAATTTGGAAATGTGAAATGTTTCCTTTGTTTTAATAACCAACCCATTAAACAAGGTTCCTCTCTGCCCCTTTTATTTTCTCATGGGATTGAGAGATTGCATGAAAAAAAAAATAATGTAGGTGAGGAATAGAATAAACATCCTTGCAAGTTTTTATTGTTTGGTAGAGCCTGTTTCAGACAAAATCATTAATGGCCTTATTATAAATTCATGTCAGAATTTTGTGTAGAACTTTTCTGAATGGTATAAAATACTTATATACAGATTAAAAATTTTTATGAAACATCTTTTTGGGACATGATGGCTGAAAAAAACAAAGTAAGGTGATTAATGATTTAATTAATTCTTTGCTTTGCTTCTATATGCTGAACACTAGTACAATAAACAATTATTTACACCATTATTGAATATTGCTAGTCTCTTAATTCAGCAATATTTATGAAAATGTGTACTTTCTTGAAATATGTCTCTGCATCATTCCATAGTAGTTTATTTTTTATGTATAAATTGTGCTTCAATCCTTTTTTTCTCCCCAAATATATCATATATAATAAATTCAAATTGTTTGTCTATTTATTTTTTTACTTTGCTGTTCATTCTTTCTCAGATTTTATTTTTCTCTCAGATTCTTAAACAAGAGTTTTATCAAATGAAATGTATTTTAAGCAAATGTAGATGTATGTATAAAGGAGATGGGTAAAATGATGTGAATACTTTGTTAGAAGAGTTAATTGTCCAAAGGGGCGGAAGCCCAGAAGGGCTATTAGTTTCAATATCGCATTTTGCATTGTTTTTTTTAAATTTCCATTTCACTTTTCAAATTGTTACCACCAGATATTATCACTGTGCATTACATTTAAAGAAATTAAATAATGAGGAATCTGCATGAATGTACGTATGTTTCTCGTATGTGAAAAAAACAATGGTACCTAGAGCCATCAAATTCTGAACAACATAATCCTCCACCCGAACATGAGCACCTGGACATCGAATTTCAAAATTTTTTTAATCAATTTCATATTTTGTAAAACGTAAACTCATCAATTTCAAAGCAAGCAATAGCAATACTGTATGGAAAATAATAATTTTACCTCCAGCGTGCGAGACTATATCAGAAATTCTAAAAATATGCTGTTTTTAAATATTTTATGGTATTGCTGTTGAATTGAATTTTATATTGTTTAAATGCAAAGAACGTGATATTTAATAAATAAAGGTAACACACAAAACATCAAAAAAGTGCCCCATTGGGCCTGTTATTAAATACACAGTATAATCAAAAAGCTGATGCCAGCATTTTTTTTTTTGTAATTGCTATGTGCGTATTCTAAAAGTCTTACTTTAGTGTGTTTAAAGTCAGTCTGTAAATTTAAGGTGAAGTAAAAATGAATGTCCTACTAGCAGGGATATCAAGACTTGTGCTTATCATCTTAATTATATTAATATGATATTATTATATTATATTAATATTTTATTATACTTAATAATGTGAAAATATCATCTGCGCTGCATAAAGAAAAATATGGTCATGGTGGAACTGCTATTGCCAAATCTCTTGTAACCTTGAGGACTGCACAGCTCACGACCATAAAACTTGGAATTAATGGAAATGCATTTTAGTCAGATCAGAGGTGTGGCTAGAGGTACATAAGGGGGGAATCTGTCCCTGGGTGCAGTATCCAGGGGGTGCCAAATTGAATTTGTGAATTTTTAAAATGAAATGTTTTCCATTTTTGGTAAGCAGGAGGGGGCACGGAATTTTTGATGAATGAACTTTCATGTTGCAGGATGTGTTTATCCATGCAGAACACTTCCTGAAGCATTCTATACAGATTATCCTCCTCCATCAATGAAACATGGCGGTGAAACTCCGTCAGTGAGACATGGTCATAATTCTAGCAAATTCCATTTTAATGCCTTGAAAGGAAAGGTAATTGACAGGGTGTGGGAAACCATTTTTTCCAATTTAGCTCATTTAATCACACAGGCAATATTTCCAGAAGAAGATATCTTTCGAATTGTAATGCTTTATTTTATATGGAAATATCCAATTATGGTTTTAGGAAGAGAAAAAGAAAATTACATATTTTCTTTTGGTTAACAGAATCGCTAGACTTGAACATTATACCGCTGCTATCATCTGTTTTGGAAAATATTACAATATCTTTTTACTTCTCTTGAAGCACTTCAAGAAGCTGCAGAAGTTTCTGCACGGAAGCTTTTAGATCATCTCATGCAATCCAATATTTGCATGCTATACCTAAGAAGACAGAGGTTGTTTTAAATATTGATGACCTTGTACCTTGTGTCATGTATAATACCTTTTTTCTTAGGTGTTCATGTTTTCTGCCCAACCCTTGTATGCATTAAAATTACAAATTCAGAAAAATTAAATAAACCAAATGAGGTTAATAGATGTGTAGTGCATTGTACGTTATTTCTATAACAATAAATTACTTTCTTTCTAAAAGCAGTTATGGATTTCATTTCTGCCTAGTAAGGCAAAGTTAGAAGTTTTTATGCCATTTTGTAAATTATGGTAAGGGTTTTCTTTTCTTTTTTTTTTCTCCCCTTTCCACTTTATCAAAATTGTAGAGTTATATGTTTTGAGCATCATTCTTGTGATTTTTCATCTTTAATGCTATTCCCAGATTCCACCTAAAATTTTGTAATAATTGAGCTGTATAAAACTGTAAAATGTCTCATGAGTATATTGTTAAGTATGATATTCAATAAATTGATTTTGTTAATGTATAAATATTGATTTTTTACTCAAAAAACTACCATGTGTTACTAACTATGATGTTTAAGGTTTCAATCAAATTACTTTTTTTTTTGGTGTAGAAAAGATATATATTTATTTAATATACTGTTTTCGAAATGATTAATTAGATGTAATCTTTTCTTTGTGACAGTGCAATGTTTTACTTGGTAATACTATTCTGCAAGACTTAGCCATCTGGGAGCCTCGTACTTTTAAGGTAAGATTTAATAAATAAACAATACAAATAAAAATCAGAAAACATTTTTTATGTGTAATAGTTGCCTTAAGTAATATTTTTTTTTTTTTTTAATTTCTTGAATTCAAGCAAAGTTATCAATTTTTAAAAATTTATTATTTAAGTAATTACTAATAGTTGCTTATACCTATATTGCATTGAGAAGAACTGAAAGCATTTATTCTTTTGATAACGAATTAAGGCCTTTAACTTAATGCAGTGTTTTAGGATAAAAACATACACAATATTTATGAGTTACATGATGGCATTTTAGATCAAATATTCATACTTCTGAATGTTACTTATATGACAGTAAGTGGTTTACATATTATAAAAGATACATGAGAAATTAGTTTAATCAGATTGTTAATTATAAACTTGTATTTAAGGCCCACTTTTATTTATTTCCTTATATTATCAGTACATTGTTTCCATATTTTTTCATATTTTATATGCTGTTATTTATAAATGTAAAAAGGGGGGCACAATTATTTTTAAAAATGTTATGGACATATGTTAAAATTATTCTTGCATGTATACAAATGTATATTTAATTTTTAAGATTATTATCTTTGTAACTGAAAAATTATACTTAGCTGAGTATGAGATTTTAACAAAATTTCTGATTAAGTGTTGCAGTCAGATAAATATTGTCTCTAAAATGTGAACCATTGATAATTTATTTTTACGTTTCCTCCTTAGTGCTTAACAGAAGTTGCACGAATGAAAGAAAAATTAGAAGCACCCAAGGAAGTGAGTGATCGACTGAAAACTCCACAAGGAGTGATTACAAGGGGAATGTTATAGTTAAATAACAGCTTTATAAATCAGGGTATGTTTAATTACAATTTCAGAGTGCTGAATTTAATATAGTATTAAATACTTTTGCATCATTTATCGGTATTCATTATTTTATATTGGTAATTGATTTAAAATTCTTTTAATTATTTTCACTTACTTTAAGAATGTAGCAAATACAACTGATTGATGATAATAATTCTCTAATTATCTAGCAGTATTTAAGTGTGATGTATTTGGAAACATTCTTTTAGAATCAAGTAAGATTTCATCAGTTTTACTATTTTCAGTTTTTCAATAACTTAATGGACAGTTAAAGACTTTTTTAACAGTTGAAATGTATGTTATTTATTTCTTTACTCTGAAAAAAAAATTAAACAAGCATTTTGAATAATATAATAATAATAAGTGAAAATTCTTTTAGTTTGTTTATGTAACATGTATATTAACATAGTAAGATAACTATATGCTATACTATCTATTATGATTCTGCTTTATTATAATGTGTATGAACACACCTTTTTTTTTTTTTTTTGTATTTATTACCATCATGGTGTGCAAATTCATTGGAAGAGGATGATTTTTCTTCACAAATTTGCAAGTTGGGTGTCGAATGATAACTCAGCATGATCTGTCTTATATGATATAGCATTACCTGTCTTATGTGAATATCTGATATTTTTTTCTAGTTTAGTTTGGAAATAAGCATTATTATTTCAGATTTGAACACATACCTGTGGGAAATAGATGTAAATTTTGCATTCCTTATGAGTACATTTTATATTTTATTCATTTTTATGTGTCTAAAAATGGATGTTTGCCCCTGAAGGAGAGTAAAGGAGGGAAAATTTAGGAAGGGAGAAGGGAAAAGCTCTAAAAATTTATATGATTCCTTCACTGACATAGTGTTATTAATTAAACATAAACCCTCAGGTTTATTGGCTGCTGGTTTTGACTGTATGGAATAGACTGCCAATTCTGCTAGTCAGAAGGCAAAAAAAGCCAGTGGGCGTACAATTTTGAATAAGTTGCTTGAAGCAAAAAAAAGATTAATATAGGATAAAAAATGTCAAATCTTGGATAACAGATGGCTTGGGTGATTTCAACAGAGAGATTTATGTATTATTTATTTAAGATTATACACTACCAGTTTTATTAGAGAACCAACGATAAAGTAATAATACCTCAACATACACAACAAAATTTTTGTTGTTGTTGTGTGTGTGTGTGTGTGTAGGCAGGCAGGGGAAAAACAAAGTAAACTCTAATTAATTTTTTTCCGCTTTAATGAAAACAAATAATAAATGAAATAATAAAATACTTTAAGGAAAAATTCAAATCAAAATTTTATCTTTAAACAGAGAGAACATTATCCAAAGAATTGAAAACGAAAGTGAAATTATAAAACTTTGATGAAAAGACTGACAAGAAATCAAAAACTTCAAGCACAATCAATTAGAACACAGCCTAGTTACATTTAGGTTCGTCAAGTAGAGGTCAGAATTTACTTAAATTTCATTTTAATTAGTAATTTTTTCTTTTTCAAAATTTCTATTTTAAATTAAAAATTTAATGAAGTTTTTAAAAAGTTTTCCTTTGGTTTCAAAATTGTATCTTTTGTTCCAATTTTTCACATTTTAAGAGATTACTTTCTCACCACTGTATTCTAGTTTTACTAATGAAGCCAAACTGGCAAACCTAAACGTCACTACAGTAACGATAATTTTCATAATTTGAGTTCTAAAAGTGCTCAAGGTTTTTAATTATTTCTTGTGAGTTTTTATTTCAATTCAGTTTAGATTGTCTTTTTACTAAAGTTTTATAATTTCACTTATGTTTTCAATTCTTTGGATAATGTTTTCTTTGTTTAAAATTAAAATTTTGAATTTTTCCCTAAAGTATTTTGTTATTTCACTTATGTTTTCAATTCTTTGAATAGAGTTCTCTTTTTTTAAAGATAAAAATTTTTAATTAGAATTTACTTTGTTTTTTCCTTGCTTTGGGGAGGAGCCAGAATTTTTGGGTGAATAATTAAAATACATTGAAATGGTTCATCAACTAATTCTGGATACAGAAAAGCAAGGATTTTTGTGCAAGAGAGAATTCAGTGTTCCTCTTCCTGACAAAACAGCATTGAGGTTGATTGAATTTCTCTTCTATTTTGTTCTTTTTTCTGTAAATTTCATTGATTTTTTTAATTGAGGTATTGCTTGTTTAAAAGTGTTTTGTTTTGGTTTTAATATTTTTTTAAAATTCTTTTTTGCATTTATAAGATTATTTGAAATTTATTACTTATGAATTTCAATTTTTGGTCTTTGTGAAAAATTGGTTCTAAATTACTTACTTTATATCTTTACTGATAATTTTTCAGCAGCTTAATGCATGAAAATACTAGCAATGTTTATATTATGATATAATTTATCATGGAATAAAGTTGTGTTTAGAAATGGCTACATCTGGCAGTTACTAGTTCTTGCATCTATCTCTATACCAACACAACTAAAATACTACAGTTCTAAAGTTGACAGGATAGGAAAGAAGCCATACTGAAAGAGGTCAAAATTGGGAAAAATAATTTCTCGTAATTAGTTTTTAAAGTCTTGATCAGGTTTTTAAAATGTCATAATTGGGAAAAAATATTTTTAATGCAGAATTTGGAAAACTAAAATTAATTAATTTTGCATAGAAATAGGGATTCTATTATTTCTAACAGTTAATTTGAATTCACTAGTTGGATTAAGAGGTCCGAGTCTGGTTGACTGAACAATTTCTGATTTCGTTTTAGTTAAAGGATTATTTAGAATTTTGTAAGTGCCTGAAAAAGGAGGGGAAAGTTTACAAGTATTAGGATATTGAAATTCTTCATGCATTACTAGGTCACCTATTTTAAAATTACTAGGTTTATAATGGATATCATATCTTTCCTATGCACATTACGATAACCATCAGGCCTTTTTTGGGCAATTTTTCTAGCTTCTTCAATTGGTGGATATACTTTTTGATTTTCAACTAGGTAAATCATTAGGTAATTTTCCATACATTAAATACGATGGTGGAAATTTTATTACATAATGTGGAGTATTATTATATTCTTCAGTAACCTGAGGTAATAATTTTATCCATGCAATATTACCCTGATAAGAATTTAGTTTATATTTTAGCCTATTTAGAATTGCTTGATTAACTCTTTCAACTTTATCATTAGTTTGAGGCCTATTAGTAGTAATTAATAATTGTTTTACATTATGATTTCTCAAAAAGTGCTTAAATTTTGAAGAGGTAAAAACAGTATTTCTATCACTTAAAATTTTCTTTGAGACTTGAATTTGAAAAATTTGTTGTCTTAAACAATTTATATCAGTAGTTACACTTTTAGAAGCAAAAGTCCATGTGTAATAAGTACCATGGTCTATAATAATGTGAATTTATTTATTAGTAGAATTAGAGTAGTTTAAACCACCAACAGTATCAATAAACAATAATTCAAAAGGTTTACTAACAGATGGTAAGGCTTGCATTAACCCAAATCTTTTTTTGTGTATTTGTGTTATTAATTTATCATACTTCACAATGCTTACAATAATTTCTAACATCTTGGACAATTCCTGACCAGTAGTATTGAGGAGATAATAAATTTAGCATTGAGAATGCACCAATATGCCCGAATTCTACATGAGCTTTTGAAGTAATTTAGTACGAAGAGATATTGGAATTACAATTTTATATAATCCTTGCTTTTTAAAGCACATGCCTGCTGTCCCCCTAGGAACACTCCTAATACGCAACCCCCACATTTTATTGTTTTTATTTGTTAGGAAATTCAATTACGGTTATGAAACTGACTTGGGTTATTTCTATTTTCTTTACCAGTCACGATCCTCTGGCCATGGCTTAGCACACAAGTGCTATCACACACACAAACATGTACATTTTACGTAATTTTGAAACAAAAATTTTTTTCTTTCTTATTATTGTAGGGAGTATTCAATTGCAGTCAATTCTGGATAATCGGACCACATCGGGAAGTGATCGTTTTGGTCCTAATAACCGGGGCCGATAACATGAACATGTCCTATGTTGTAAGACGGGACGTGCTATATGTAGCAAAGAGTAAATGTACATGTAAATCATGTACCGAAATGTAATTATGACCTTTACTGTGCGGTACATAAGTATGGCATACATACATGTACACTGCAGCAAAAAAAAAGGGGGGGACAGCTCTGTATCTCTCGTTCTACTGGGCCGATTGATGAAATTCAAATTGCATGTCTTGAAAGCGTGACTTAGGATATATATTAGATTTATATTATAGCACTATTCTAACATAGGTATTTTGACATAAAATTGGACTTTTTCTGAAATAACAAACCAATTTTTTTACATATTTCGATGCTGCGACTCAAATAATGCCTAGATATTAAATTTTGTAAAATTTGGTGCAAAATTTATAGAGAAAATTGGCGAATTTTTTTCAGTTTGCGCCAAGAATAGTTTACTTGGCGAACTTCTTAATATATGGCAACCTATTTTTTCCCTTTTCAAATCATGCATGAGCAGAAAAAAAGGTCACAATTGTTCCCTACTTTCAAATAATTTTCTTTATATTATATTTTTAATTATAATTGTTATTATTTTAAGTAATTTTTTTTTTGAATTTCATTTTAATTGTTTAAGTTGCATGATTTCTTTCAAAAAACTGTTTTAAAATTTTCTATTTATTCATTCGAACTGTGCAGTTTAAATAAAAGTTGCATCGTTTATTTTTTTCAAATAGTATTCTTTATACTATATTTTTTAGTCATAGTTATTATTTTAGGTCATTTTTAAATTTTCAGAATTTTATTTTAGTTGTTTGTGTTGCACTGGCTCTTCAGCACTGGCTCCTTTTAAAATTTTCTATTTATTCATTCGCATTTTAAATATAATATATAAAAATTTTCCAGAATTTGATTTTATTTATTTGAATTGTGTTTCTTTCGAAAGCATACTTTGTGACCCAGACTATGATGCATTTGAAAACTGCATATATTAAAAGAGAAGATACAGTAAAGCAATTTTGTACCTATTGAGGTTCCACATACCCATCATCATTTTTACTTTCAATGAGCATGTCCACATCCATCTCCAAAACCAAGTGCTTAAAGCCACAGTAAGAAAAACAGCTCTGAATTGTCTCACTGCTCACTTTTTATTTGCTGTTGGCCACGAGTGTAACTAACTACTTGTAAGATGTTGACCTATGCACTGACTTTTGATGATGAGGTCAGCAAACTTTCTTCAATTGCTTCAAGGATATAATTAACCAACCTTGCAGATAAAAGTTCTTCAAATTTTTTATGATGCCTCTGTCCATTGGCTGGACCAAAGCTGTGGTCGTGGGAGGTAGAAATTCCTGTTGGATGTTCTTCAAACAATGTAAATGAGGATGTGCTGTACAGTTGTCAAGAAGAAGCAGCACTTTTATCGATTGGCATTGTAGCTCTCTGTCCCAATCCTTCAGCCATTCTTTAAAAAGTTCAGAGGTCATCCATGCATTTCTATTCGCACAATACACAACTGGTAAACTGTCTATCCTGAGTCCTTTAAAGCAGCGAGGCTTAGTACCTTTTCCTATAACCAACAGCTTCCTCTTGTCCGTTCCTGACATGTTTGAGCAGCACAAGATAGTTATGCTATCCATCGCTTTTTTGGAGCCAGAGAGTGCAATATGTTTGTAACTTAACGAACTGTCCGCTGTAACGTGGTAATACAGCCCAGTTTCATCAGCATTGTAAATGTCATCTGCTGAAAAATTTTCAAGAAGCTTGGGCAGTTTTGTTGATTTCCATTCTTCAGCACCTGCACTATCAGCACTTTCTCACCATGTGCTTTCTTGAATTTTATGTCATGTCTAGATTTTCATCGAGACAACGAACCATCCTTAGCTTTAAAGTCATCGTGGCCCAGCTTTTTAGTGAGTTCTTCTGCTTTGCATTTTAACATTGGCCGCTTACTCGCACAGCTCGTCCTAACAATGGTAAACCATTCATTAAGGGCCTCATCGACGTCTGGATTCTTGCCTTCACGCTTCCGTTTTTGGAAGTTTTTCCTCATCCTTCACATTGTGCCCATTCTTCTTGCAGCTCATTCTCTTGTTTTATCAAGTGTGAATTTGTAGTATTTGCCAATCCGGTAATTTCCACCAACCAACGCTGACTAGTATTTAGTGGTTGTTGCTTGGTATTATCCAGGAAACCAATTTTTTCAGCTAACGTGAAGTCCCGTCGTGGCATTTTGGCAGAGGAGACAAGAAATGTGCACACGTTCACTGACTAAAGTGGTCTGAGAAAACATTGGTGTTTCGGTGTCAAGATGTTGAGGTCAAGAGGCAGTTAAATTCTTCTCATTCAAAGCTTTGGAACTAAAATCATCTCAAAAGGGTGGTGAAATGCTAGCTTTCTCGTGTAAACTTTAATCATGATTGACAGGCAGGAATTCCTTTCAGGTGGAGCTGGGCACTCTATTGTTCATTTCTTCAAAATTGCTGGTGGCTCTCTTTTAAGAAAGGTCAAAGAAAATGGTGCACATGTTCACCTCCCACTGGTTTTGCTCTTGTCATGCACTTCCTGCCCTTTGATAAAGCATTCTCTTGGGGAGAGAAGCTACAGATCCTCCCTTGTGGCTTCTGTTTCTTATTCGCTTTCACATTTTTTGGTCCGATTAAACGGAATTTTGGTCCAAATAAGCGAATATATTAGGCTTATGCACATAGGATGTTTCGGTTCGAAAAAGCGGCTGGTCCAATTAACCGGATTCGATTGTATATTTTTGTAAAATTTAAAAAGACTTTAACTTGATTATATGAGTTATTTGCCTTAGATTTCAATCTTAATTTTGTATTAATGTTGTATTTTTATTAATTAATATGAAAGATTTCTGAAAGAAAAAACGTTGACAACTGTACAATGCCAAAAACCAGTTAACCTTTTTCTAAGGAATGGAGGTTTTTTGATGTATTGTACTTCAGCATTCCCCAACCATCAGCAAACTGATATGCTGATTTTGTTGGAGAGGGCATGCCAATTAATCACCAAAGCATAATTGTGTTATTTAGTATTGCATTAGCCATTATGTTTGTATATTGAATTTTCTATTGTATTAAATATGTTTATCCACAATAAGAACTTATTCGATTAATCATAAATTGTGTATATTTTTACATGAAACTTGGCAGATATATGAAAATATTTTCATCATTCTTGATGAAAGTTTGAAAAAACATTTGAGCATTTGAACCTTGTGGAACTATTTTCGTCAAGAGACTTAAAAATTTACATTGGACATTCTAAGAACTTCAGGACTTCAAAAGATTATATTTGTGTTAATTTGTTATTTATTTTTATTTAGGAATTATATTGTTGTCATAATAGTTGTAAATTATATGTTTAAGTATTTCATAATCTATGTATGAGAAAGGTCATGAACAATAACGGGGCATAGGAAAACCTGCAGGCTATGTCCTTGATGCTTCCTGATATGATAACCTTTCCCTTGCTTCGCTAATACACTAATGCTTTTCTCCCAACCTTTTATTTGAAGAAGAGGAATATGTAAAATATAACAAAATACAATGGCTGCTCTAAGAAATGATTGGCAACCTCAAAATTAATTATTCTAGATTTTATGTTCTCTCCCTAATCATCTGTTCTCCTAAATTCGAGATCTTTTCATGTTATATAACAACCTAAAGTTAACCAATAGCAGCTTAGCTTATACTCTGTGCATGTACTCAGTATAAATACTGCTTTGTAAAACAATTATGTCATTCCTTTCCCTAGCTTCTACCCTGCGAACAACTCTGCGCGGCTTATGCTTTCCTTTTTTAAGATGCCTACGTTGTACTTTAAAACCAATGTACATAAAAATTATTATATTTAACTGTGATTGGATAAAGGCTTTGTCTACCAAAAGTGAGCTGATACAATTTATCATGGAATAAAGTTGTGTTTAGAAATGGCCACGTCTGGAAGTTAGCGATTCTTGCATCTATCTCTCTAACTAAGCAACTAAAATATTACATATATATGTACTTTCATTGCCATGCTACTCTTTTTAACTAATTATGCTTACTCTACATCTCTTTTTAACACACACATATATATTTTTTTAGATTTAAAATTATGATCATAGATTATAAATTCTATAAATTCTTTAACTATCTACTAATATTATAGTGATATAAAAAGCATTATATTATGAAATAGACCTATGTATTGTGACTATTTTAAACTAACTTCTTATAATTATTTCAATACTTAAATATATGGCCTTCATGAACTACTTGAGAGCGAGAAAAGGAAAGGAACTAATAACATATTTTAAAACATTTCAATTTTTATTACCTACATACATGCACCCCACATTAGAAAATGGCAATTATCTTTGCAAATTTCATTGTTACTATAAAATTAAGTACAATAAAATTTAATTTATTGCTCAAATACTATATTTACAATGTGGATTCTCTTCACTTTTTTATAAATTTTATAAACTAAAAGTTTTGATGGAAAAATTATGCAAGTTGTACAGATTTTGATGGAAGAAAGAATACATATAATTAAAAAGGACTATATGAATACATGTACTGATATCATTGCTAGCTATTATGTTCAATATTTTTGCTTTGTTATATATTAGTATTTTACATGATAAATTTCCAAGTATTTTTTGGTTTGGAGTTCACAGAAATCTCTTCCTTTTGAAATCATGTTTACTAATATATTTATGTATTTGTGGGGTTACATTAAGGACAATAATCACAAATGGTTAAGTCCTGTGGCTCTTTTGACATGTCAGCCAGAACAAGAACTTACTTGAAAACAGCACATGTGGTCCAGGTGCCATGGATGTTACCATTAATTTGTTATAGTCAAAGAACTAAAAAACGTATCAGGAGGAAGTTGAGAACATGTTGTGTAGAATTATGCCAGTATGTCCTTAAGTGGCAGAGAAATGGTAATCATTCACAGGACATCAATTCTTTTTGGTCTGTGTTCTCGAAGTAAATCCACTTTCTATCACAAGTGACGAATTTGGTCCAGAATTTTATTCTTTCTTTGATATTCAAGCAGATAAGTGCAAGCTGGTACACATTTGTCCTCGTCTGCTTTAGTCAGCTCATGCAGCAACCAGCAGTTGAACGTACATCAAGTTTATGTGAAGCATAGTGCAACTAATGGACATGGCACTAACGTCTAACTCCTAAACAAGTTCTCGGGTATTTGTGTACTGATCATCTTCCACAAGGGCGAGTCTCATCAATATCAGGCCGGCCACAGTGCTCTGCTTCTTGAATGTCATAGTCCTTGTTTTTGAACTTACGTTACTAAACCTTCACAATGTCATATGATACAACATTAGTACCTAAAACTATACACATGATTTGGTGATGTTCTGTAGCTGATATCTGCAACAGAACTGGAAGTATGTGATGTTTGTAATCTGGTAGTGTGATAGTTCCATTTCAGACACCTTGTACTTAATGATAATGATATTTTTTTACAAATTTCACAACACAGTGCTCTAAAGCAAGTCTCTTTCTTTCAAATGCCAAAAGTCGTTTGACAAAATACGGTTAACCCTTTGACGGTTATGGAAATGAGCAGTTTCCGTTTACTTAATTCGTGCAGCATTAGGAGTAAACAGTAGTCGAAAGTGGCAGCTGCTTTCCCCCGCCGTTCTTCCGAAAATGTCACCTTTCTCTGGCGATGCCGTAGATAGCTCGCCTCACGCGTTTTAAAAATTTCTTAAAGTATTTGTAGTACATAAATAACAGTTTTTACGTACTTTAAAATAATTATTAAACAGTAAATTATAAATGATTATAACCAATTATATAAATAATAATAGTTAATTATAAATATAAGACAAATATTAAATTGAAAGGACTAAATAAATACAACTAATGTAAAACTTTATGAAGCACAGTATAAATACAGTAATTACCTAAAAATCTTTTTGTGTGTGATATACTTTAAAACATGGAATTGCACATAATGGGGCATTACAGTTTCACTCCAATGATGAGTTCTGAAATGTTCTTTGCTCTTAAATTTATTTAAATTTTCAGCAGCAAAAATGTTGGTTTCCATAACAGTATGATTTATAATCTCATCAGTAAAAACAGCTCAAAATAATCTAGTAGATCAGAAATATTTGTCACGCAAGCTTTCATACCTACATCACCAGTAAAACTAAATCGGCTAGGAGCGTGAGAACTTGAATCAATTATACACCACTGTCGAACACTCGAAAAATCTTCCTCATCGCTTGAAATACTGTTAAAGTCTTCATCAGATTCAAAACTTGATAAGCTTTCTGTATCACAATCATAATCATCATCATAACTATCTAACTTTCGCTTTTGAGCCATTTTACTGTACAAACACCCCAAAAACTAATGGCAGTGGAGATATTGGCAAAGAAAACTATAAGACCAATCTAAATTAAAATCCATGCTTTATTTTTTCAACTTAAATAAAATAAGCTAATACTGTAGCCTTTAAAATCATTGAAAGGAAAGTATCATAATGCTGACTCAGCACTCAATAACGCCCCATTTCGCCGATTCTCCGGCGTACATATATATAGTTCGGGCAACCCGCCGATCTTGACGTCATCGGCCAATCAGCGGCACCACGTTAGCTTACCGCTGATTGACCTCCGATCTAATTTGCATGAGGAAAACTAGTCAACAAACGGCCCTCTTTTCCTCATGCAAAGACAAAAACAAAACTTACAGAATTACAAAAGTTCATAGTTCAGTTCTGTTTTACGAAAGCACTTATTGTCTTTAAACATTGAAAACATCTAAACAAAACTTCTTTAAATTAACAGCAGTTGTCGCTTTTGTAAATAAGTCCGCAGTATTTAATTTACTGGGGATAAATTCAAGGTCAAATAATCCATCATTGACTAGTCTTCTAATAAAGTGATATTTTATGTCTATATGTTTAGTCCGACGATTTTCTATTGGCGATCTAGAAAAATCAATGGCAGACTTGTTATCGCAAAATAGTTTACATTCTTTTAAATTAAACTTTAAAATTTCATCTTGTAAGACATTTTTCGTCCACATTAATTCCTTCGCTGCCTCCGATAAGGCGATATATTCCGCTTCCATAGTTGATAAGCTTACACACTTTTGTTTAACAGTTTTCCAGATTACTGGTACTTCATCTAAATATAATATAAATCCTCCCATGGACACGCGGTCATCCCTATTACTTGCATAATCAGCATCTGAATAACAATATAAATTTAGATGTTTAATCCTCGATAAGTTTAATTTATATAATTTAGTACTATTGAGATAACCAAGCAATTTCAACAATGCTTCCCAATGCCTAATTCCAGGATTCTCCTGAAATTGTGATAAGATATTTACTGCATATGTAATATCAGGCCTTGTCCTGTTAGCTACAAAAACTAAACATCCCAACAGATTTCTAAAAGGTAATTTACGCATTTCTGCACTTGTGGATGGACAATCTAATTTTGTAAGAATAGTGCCTTTAGCTATGGGAACTGAAGTTACTGGTATCTGGAAATGTTTAAATTTTTCAAATATTTCTTCGATATAATTTTGCTGATGTATAAAAAGCCCATTTTCGTTCTCTAAGAATTCAATTCCAAGTAACGTTTTAGTTTTGCCTAATACTTTCAGATCAAAAAACTTACTCAACTGTGAAATTACTTTATCTATACTATGTTGATCTTTACTAAAAATCACAATATCATCTACATATAACAATAGAATTACATTAGAACCCTTATAAACACAATTACACCATTGTATTTTCTTAAAATGTAGATTTTCTAAAGTGCTTTCAAATTCACAAAACCATTCACGACCGCTTTGATGTAGACCGTAAATGGCCTTGTGTAATAAACATACTTTATTTTCCTCTTCAATAAATCCCTCCGGTTGGGTCATATATATTTTCTCATTTAGGTTTGCGTATAAATATGCGTTCTTTACATCTAACTGACAATTAGTCCATCCATACAAACATACCAGTATAGTGAAAAATATTCTTATGATTGAAAAATTTACTACAGGACTGTAAACGTCATCAAAATCTTCACCTCTTTTCTGCCTGAATCCCTGTGCTACCAAACGTGCTTTATATCTAACTACTTCATTCTTTTCATTTCTTTTTAGCGTATATACCCATTTGGTTCCTAGCATAGTTTTATTTTCTGGCTTTTCGACTAATTCCCAAACATTTCTTTTCTTCATTGTTTCAATTTCTTCTTTCATTGCCTTACTCCATTCTTCGGCATTTACTGATTTTCGTGCTTCTTCAAAATTTTGTGGGATAACAATTTCTACGGAATTTGCCTCTTCAGATACGGAACTAGTCTCCTGTTCTACAAAATTAACTTTCCCGGAGTATTCGTTTCTGCCACTAAAGTCAAACTTATCTTTTTCAAATTTAATATTTCTTGCCTCACAATACTTTTCAATATCATTATGGGATCTAAAACGAGTGTCTGTTCCTTCTACATAATAATATATGTCTGTACGTGTTCCGTCTGGTCTTTTAACGGCTTTTCTTTGCCAGTTTAAGTCTGATACTTCTTTCGGGATAGATTTGTCTTCTGACGACTTTAATTCTTTTCTAGAAGTTTCCTGTTCTTCATCTGATTCTGCTAATAGCTCAGATTCCTCTAGTCTTTTAAATTTAGTTTTTGATTTCTGGTCCAGGATGTCATCTACTGCATTCACCTTTTCATCAAACTTCACATTACAGGTTTCTATTAATCTGCGTTCTTCTGGTAACCATATCCTATAACCCCTAGTTTCCTTCGCATAGCCTACCATGATTCCTTCTCTGCATCTCATTTGTAATTTATTTCTAATCTGTTTTGGCACGCCAACATATGCTTTACAACCAAATACTTTAAAATAAACAACACTGGGTTTTCTATTGAGGAACATTTCATAAGGGGTTCGGTTGCTTTTATGACATACTCTGTTCCACGTGTGTACGAAACAGCCAAGAGCTTCTGCCCACCATTCTTTTCCCATTTTACTATCATTAAGCATAGCTTTAACTGCGTCTAATGCCGTTCGGTTAAAACGCTCACATACGCCGTTCTCTTCTGGGGTGTACGCATTTGTGCGTTCAACACTAATTCCATTTTCGGCTAAGTACCTTTCAAATTGCTTGTTACAGAATTCCCCACCGTTATCGGTGCGGATACTAATTAATTTTCTATTCGTCAGTCTTTCCATTTGCCTATGATAATTCTTAAAGTTGTAGAACGATTCATTTTTATTTTTCATACAATACACTGTTACTAATCTACTGTAGTCATCTACAATAGCGAGGAAATATTTACTCCCACCCTTAGATGGAACTGGCAGTGGGCCACAAACGTCTAAATAAACCAACTGCAATGGTTTATCCGATCTCTTCGGAAGAGTTTTAAAAGTTATTCTACTAGATTTAGCAATAATACACGGTTCACACTTCTCCATCGGTTTTTCGATTTCTGGTAACCCTTTCACGCTTTGATTCTTACTAGTATTCTGAATATAATCAAAATTTACGTGGCAAAATCTTCGATGCCATAGCGTCGCATCGTCTACTTTATTCAACTTTCTAGTTTCTGTACCGTAACCAGCTTCCTTTTTATCTGTTGCATATCTAAATGGTTTTACATGATAAAGTCCGTCATATCGTTTAGCATAGCATAATTTATCCCAATTATTGAAGTATATCCACATCTTCCCGTTTGAAACCACAAAATGAGCACCTGCCTTTTCTAACCTTGCTCCTGATAATAAATTTCTCCTTAGATTTGGATTATATAGCACGTTATCTAACTCAATCCAATTTATTCGATTGCCTACTTTTACTGCAAATTTAACGGTACCCTTTCCTAGTACTTTACTTTCACAATTTCCTACAGCTAAAGACATACGTATATCGTTTATTTCTTCAAAATTTATCATTAAATTTCTATTATTACAGAAATGAGTTGTAGCTGCAGTATCTACGACCCAATTAAATTTATCTGCGTTACATCCTTTATCAGTAGTTGTTACATAATTTTCTACTAACATTAATTCTTTATCTTTAAACTGTCCATTTTTATCGTCTATTTTAAACTTCTGATTTTTACTTACATTTTCTTTACACTGAGCAATTACGTGTCCGAATTTCTGACATCTGAAACAAGGTCCTATTCTCGTATTCCCTAATTTTTTCTTAGATTTAAATTTACTTTCATCTCTATTTTTCCCTGCATTTGAACTAATAGTATTAAATACGCTTACCTTGCTGTCTTCTAAATCAGCATTTACCTGGCGAAGTCGACTTTCTTCCCTTACCAGTTCTTCAGCAATTTTCTCCAGCGTAAAATCTTCGTCCTTCCACCTATAAATCAACTGTACAATGCCGGAATATTCCTGGGGTAATCTCCTTATTGCTTGAAATCCTTTAAAAAGATCTGCCAAATTATGTCCAGCTTCAGCCAACTTCTTTGCAGTCATTCTTATCCTTGCGATGAATAACCCTATTTCTTCATCTGGTGTATATCTAATGCTGAAAAATTCATCCAGTAACTGAATTATCCTTGCTCTTGTTTTGGGTTCGAATTGCTTCTGTAGAACTTCCCATGCTTCTTTACCACTTGAACATTCTTGTATCAGCGGCCTGAACTCAGTTTTAATTCCATAATATAATGTTGTGAAAGCTCGATTCTCTCTCAATGTGAAGTCCTGCTTTTCCCGCCTTGTTGCACTTTTATCTAATTCTTCTTCTTTGTCTTCTATGAAGCTCCAACAATTTCTATCCAGTAGCAGCATTTTCATATCGACTTTCCATCGATCCCAGTTGTCGTGGTTTAACAGCTCAAAACCTTCAGGTAGTAATGACATCTTCAATTAAGTTTGAGCACAACAACTTGAACAAGTTTCTAAGACAGGTCAGCTTCTTCTCGTCGATAACGGCCCTATTCACCTACATTCCTTCAATGCTGAGTTGAACTGAGTAACTGGCTAGCTGTTGGCCCTGGGCCCATAACCTAATGGCAGTGGAGATATTGGCAAAGAAAACTATAAGACCAATCTAAATTAAAATCCATGCTTTATTTTTTCAACTTAATAAGCTAATACTGTAGCCTTTAAAATCATTGAAAGGAAAGTATCATAATGCTGACTCAGCACTCAATAACGCCCCATTTCACCGATTCTCCGGCGTACATATATATAGTTCGGCCAACCCGCCGATCTTGACGTCAGCGGCCAATCAGCGGCAACCACGTTAGCTTACCGCCGATTGACCTCCGATCTAATTTGCATGAGGAAAACTAGTCAACAAAAACCACGCCAAAATACGTATAAAATGAACAAGGTCAAAAAAAAAAAATCCACCTTCATTATGCAAAGATATTCATGGAACTCGTACTGCCATCTGTAGACAGTAAAACTAACTAAATTTCGCGAGTAGCATTCGTTTGAAGCACAATCAGTATAATGGCAAACGAAGTCAGCTCGTCAGCGCGCATTGGGGAAAAATTTCACTACGCGAGTAGTGCTCGTTACTAACCATTTCGGTCAAAATCTTGCTCCCGAGCGGAACTCATTTGCGCGCATTATGAAGCACGATTCGATTGCGAGCTGAACTCGTTCATAACCATCAAAGGGTTAACAACATGCATACAAAGTGTTTGCACAGACAGTATTTGAGGTGGTGGGAAATTTTCATCAAAATCCGATATTTTCAAAAAAGTAACTTGAATGCCCGATATCAAAATTGCCGAGAGATAGTGTTCAAATCCTTGCAACTGTTTTTTACTTTGGAAGAAGATTCCAAGGACTATAGACTTCATTTTCTTTCTTTATAAATACTTCTTGAAGGCCAATAAATTTCCAAAGTTCAGTCTTTTTTTTTTTTATGTAACATGCTATTTTATTATTGTCTGTTTAATATCTAATGCATTAGACTGGGAAAGGACTAATTTCTTATCATGTACCCAATATATGGCATGTTGTCACCTGAAATTCCATCTCCTTTTTTATCTCCATAGAAGAAGAATTTAAAGGCCCTATCTAGAAATTTAAGGTTTTAATGATTGGTCTTTTTGAAATACATCAACAAAGAATATCAATTTGAGAAATTTCGGAAATTGCTCATTCTAAAGTTCTAATTGATAAAGAAATGTGTAAGTGTTAATTATCCAAATTTCTATTATTTCATAACTGAATAAATTTGTTGCAGCTAAAGAGAAATGAAGCTGATGAAAGATTGATGTTAGAAATTCAGGAATTGGAAACTGCTCAGATGAGAAACAAAAGTATGGGTAGAATTTGTACTGTAATTTTCTTGTCCAAATAAAAGCATTTATAATTAATGTATATAAATTATTGTTATGGCAAATTGTATCATTTTTTTACTGTATAGAAGTAGTAATCATATTGATTTATTGAAAATTTTCCACTTTAAACACAATACAAAATTTGTAAAATTAACATTTCATAGTTACTCCTCTCAGAGTTGTATTGAATCATTTAATTTAGAAAAAGCACATGGCGACTAATTTTTAAGGTGGATGCCTAAGGGATCCAAGGATCTCAAACTCTTCTTCCTTACCACTTGCCTCTTCAAAGGACTCAGTTTCTTAGATATTAGTACCATGACGCTAAATCTAATGGCATGTCTCGAACAGTTGCCCCTTACAGGAGCAAAATGCTGCATTTCGAGCTTGTCTTTTCTATTTATTGTAAATATTGCACTTTACAAATCTGAATATAATAAATTCTACTATGTGATAAAAGTATGAATGAAAATATTAAAATTAATTAAAATCTATTAATATAGAATTTATAAAAATAGGATGTTTGCCATTTATGAATGGATAAATATTTTGTTTTATTGCTTGGCTATTTCCTAAAATTACTTAAATATCATTTACTTTGTATCTTATTTAATGCATAAACTTCAGTTTTAAAACTTCCACTGCTGCATCTGTTTTAATACTTTTCCTATTTCATATAAGACTGATTGAAGCAAAGCTCTGAAAGGGGTTAGTCACATTGTCTTCATTAGTATAGGTTATCAAAATCATCTGCACTTATCCTATACTCACCTTAGTGCCAAAAAAGGTTTTTAAATAATTCTTAGCCTCATTTGCTAGCTTTGTAAATGTGAGATTTATCACTCCTTTAACTCACGCATGGCAAATTATCTAAAAAATTCTCAAAGAATACTTGCAATAAATTTTTCTCCTTTTACTGCTTCAAAGTATCGATTATTGAAAATAAACTTAACAAGGTCATGCACATGCAAGGTTATTATTTTAAAAGCTAACATGTTAGTAAGATTTGGATGTGTGTTATAATTTCTTTTTTCCATATTTCTCATCAGGATGTAAATTATTTGTGAGTATTTAAGCTGAGGTTTTGGGGTTTCTGACATTTGTGTGCTATGTGTTTAGTTCCTGCCGGCTCTTCTGGTGGTTGTAATTATTTGGCTTTGCAGTTTCTCTGTGCCAGTAAATTTACTGAGCCAGCTTAATATTTAATTGTGTAATCTTTAAACAGTCAGTGTTCAACATTTATTGTATCACCATGAGCCGTGGTCATTGCTTAATGCTACACTAAGCTGTGTTTTTTATGTTTGACATTCTGTTTAAATAATAAGATTGTTTTTAGAACCTTTGGAAGACTTTGTCATTTATCTCAGACACAGCAGTAACTTGCTTCGTGTCTGTTAGGATTTAGGATTACCAGATCAAGTAAGATTCTACAGAAAAACAGGAATTTAGGTATACTTAGAAATATTTTTATTCATGATGCATACAATTATGTATAAGCAGATAATAAGGACATATAATGCTAAAATACATAATTTTAAAATGGCAATGATTGAAAATGCAATATCTATATAAAAATAATTTAACTGGAGGGCTTCATAAAAATATGTTGATTATAAATCAAAGACAATAAAAAACATTTCACAAAACAAAAATGTTCATATAAAACTTTCACCATATGTTACAACTCTGACGGGAATTCATCACAGATGCTTTAGAACATGAAAATGCTCTAGAAAATTCTGGAAGCTGCTGCAAAGTGCTTAGTACCCTAAAAGAGATAGTGATTCATTACAATTACAATTTTCATCAACTCTCACAAAAATTAGCTATTAAAAGAAGTCTGTTTATATATCTGAAGTCAATATAAAGGAGAATATCCTTAAAATTACCTCAGTTCTTCTGGTAGACGTGTGCTACATTCTTTTGTGGATTTCAGTTTCTCTGCTTTTATGATTTGGCACAAAGACTAGAATGAAAATGGATTGTGTATAAAATCACATGAATACATTCTCAAACTAACAGATAAATTTTTTCCCATAATTTTAATAACTTATTTAAGTGATTAGATACATAATGTCATGTTTCTAGAAAAAGCTGACTTTTATGAACTGTATTGCATTGAAATGCAATCATTACATTTCATACATATACTGTAACTAATTTTTTAAAACTTACTTAACTTTGTAAAAAAATTAACTGGCACTCAGCCTTTGCTTTAAATTATGGTACTCATTTTTGTGCTTAATGGTTGCAGTTATTTAAACTAATATAAATTTGTCTCTTATTTAAATTTACCGTATCGATAAATTCCTGATAACAAACGAAAAGTAGAAACAAAATAAGCAATATAAAAGGTTAACATGCAGAAAGACAATATATCTTGAACACAGATGGGAAAATGTCCTTGATAAAGTGAAGTTTAACCCCTTTCGCAAAAAAAGAAAAAAAAAAAGTCGCAAATGTACATGTACCACTGGGCCAACTGTTTCTTTCACTAGCATCTTTTCAGAGCTGGAAAGTTTTCTGCTACTAAGCGTAAATCCACAAAATTAAGAAAATATCTGGTTGTAATGAAAGTTTTTTGTCAAAACACGTTTTTAATAAAGTTAGGAGAAAAAAAAAACAATGAAAGCAGTACATTTAGTGCAGGTAGCAATCGCCACCCAAATCTATGATTTTCTGCCAATGTTTTGGTATTTTTCAAAAGAAACTTTGTGGCCGCAATCAACAGATCAACCTCATTTCAGACATCCTATGCAGAATGGAAAATAGCACCAGCAGGTGTGAAAAAAAGGGAAGAGTCGGGGTTATATGGTGGGTGTGGCAAAAGATCCTATTTAAGTCGGTACAGAGTCCACCTGGTGGATGCAGACACATATGGTCTTGCATTATCTACTCTTTATGGATAATACCACGGCAATCCCACAGATACAAAAGCATGATTTTTTTAGTCAAATTGTGCTTTGGGATGCTGCATCCTTATCTGCTTGAGTCAGCTCATGCAGCATCCAGTGACTGAACTTGTATGCCAAGTTTATGCGATGCACAGCGCTACTAATGGACATGGCACTAATGTCAAACTCCTTAGCAAGCTCCCGAGTGGTTGCATACTGATATCCCACAAGTTATCGCAGGCAGCCCTCATCAACATCAGTAGGCTGGCCAGAGCGCTCTTCTTCTTTAATGTCTATATAGTCCTTGTTTTTGAACTTTCAGTGCCAAACCTTCACAGTGTTATATGATACAACATCAGTACCTAAAGTTGTACACATGATTTGGTGACATTCTGTAGCTGACGTTTTACAACAGAACTAGAAGTAAATGATGGTTCTAATCTGGTAGCAGGATAGTTCCATTTCATACACTGTGTACTTAATGATAACAATATTTTTCTAAAAATTTCACGATGTAGTGTTCTAAAGCAAGTGTCTTTCTTCCAAATGCCAAAAATTGTTTGACAAAATATGTCTAAACACGCGATTCATGAATTGTTTGGGCACACGACATTTATGGTTGCGGGAAACTTTCATTAAAACCGATATATATGTGTTGTTTAATAATGTTCTGTAAGGTGTATATGCTTTATATATTATTTATTTATATATTTCATATACTTAAGTTTTGTTTTGTTTAAATATTATTTTACTCAATTTTTTTTTTACATTTGACAATTAAAACATTTTATGTAAAATTCATTTTTAGTGTGAAATTTCAAAGGAAGGATCTCCACACAGTCCTTGTTACGATCCTTGCATTTGAGAATTTTTGCAGGAGTGTGAATAAAGAAAGCATCACTATCACACTTCAGAAAAAGCAGTTAAGTTTAGGTTCTTTTCTGCAAAACCAACATCTTATCAACTTTTATTTTGGGCAGTGGAAAATTTTTATTCACTCATTTTCTTCTCCTCATTACAGTACTACAACTATTTGTTCCAAGTCAAATTCAGTTCATCTGCCAATTATCGAGACATATAAATGGTACTTTTGACCAGAAAGTTCTTCAGATAGAGAAGTTTAACAACTCGTTTCCCATATAATCCTGAAGTTTCTTTGAACATTCCCCCCCCCCTGTATGAACAAGTTACAGATGTAACCTGATTTAGACTTACATAATTCACATAAAAGATTTTCATGCTTAGACATTGTAATACTCAGAACAAAAACATTTCACATACTCAAGATATAATTTTCAATTAGAAAAACTAGACTGCAAAACAAAACACCTAATACTCTAGCAAAAAAAAAAAATACATCTACATTTATTACTAGGATACTTGAAGAAAAAACACATGACCTTTTTTTTATATGCATCACAGAAGAGATATATATTAATAGCAAACTCATAAAAGGAGTTATATACAGTAATTTCTATTAAGTTGCTGCAAATGAAATGGCCAATCTTAATGATGATTGAAAAACAAAAGAATTAAAAGAATAAGAAACCCTGTTTAATTCAGGTAATGTATTGTAGCATCAATGCATTATAACCAACATCTAGCAAAGTCATGTTTTTAAATATCAGTGTCTCTAGAAGTGAAGTCTTCTACTGCCCAATAAACTTATGTGTCAAAGTATTCCTTGCACAAAAAACAGCTTAAAATGGTAGTCTGTCTGGGGAAATGTCAAGACAGTATGAAAGCACAATTATACTTGTATATCTCAAATTTTTGATTTGTTGTATGGTTGAGATACTGCCATATATGGCCTTGAAGCTATAAGGCTTCTTGTTTTTTCACGAATGCTTAAGAGCACAGTTTGTCATGTATTTGCCACATATGTGTTTTTTCAACTCATGGTTTGGTTTATTTTATTATACCAAAGCCTTGAGGGCTATCTGCCTAAGAGGAGGGATGCCTTTGTGGAGAATTTTCTAAGGGAAATGTGCTCATATACATATGAGGAAAACCACAAAAACACCCATGCAGTTAGCCCATTTACGGGCTTCGAAACTCGGACTGAACTACCAGTATTCAGCGATTTTACAGTTCGGCTGCTGGTAGGCTTTCAACTCTGTTTACTACCCATTACCTCCAGGGAATGGGTAGTAAACAGAGTGAGTAACAACAGTAAACACAGTCTTCCACAAGTATGATTAACTACCCATTCCCTCCGCCACAATGACTATAAAATATAAACATCATGATCTTTCCACTCCCAACCGCTATAACAAATGTATTTATTATTCGCTTCTCATTCTGTGGCCACAATTTGTTCCAGAAACCTTTCGTCTATTCTTAAGAGAGGAGGCCAGCACATTTCAAACTTTTCTAATTTTATACTTTCCAACACCATTGGCTGGCTGCTTTGAAGCAGATAATGCTACTACTCCAGAGCAAAAGAAGTAAAAGTGTAAAAGATATTGCATTGTGTGGCATTAGAGAGTTGAAGGAAAGAATAGCATTTCAAATTAGAAAGACTACAAAAAAGGAACAGCCACAAGGCTGAAAACGAATGACACCTAAGAATCTATAAAAGACTCATCATTATTTATAATGAAAACTACATATTGCACAAAATGGTCAAACAGAGCTCAGTTTCGTAAAAGAACAAATATTGCAAGATAATAATGCAAATCTACATCTATGCTGAGAATTAGTAACACCATAGCCTATTCAATGAAAGCTGATATCATTCAAAAGATCATAAAAGAAATATACATGAAAATTTGTCCTCAGCATCTTGTAATCCTGGGATTTTTTTTGGGGGGGGAATAGCAGCATCTCACTCCATGCAATACAGAGAACTCAATGCAATATGAGACTATTTTCAGCCAGAAAAAGAAAGAAGCATCATGTGGTGATAATAAAGCACATGACCTTATCCAAAGAAAAATGAATCAAAATTCAGCAGTTTGCTTCTACTTACATTCTTTCCTGGTGAAAAATCCATACTGGTTATTCCAGAGTTCACCATCAATACTAGTGTTACTGTGATATCTTAAAATATTTACACCTAGCAGTCAAACACAAGATATTGAGACACTGGACAAAGAGATGATCATGTTGCATGGCATGATATTCCATAAACCTAAATTGACAAATGGTTTCTGCTGTTCCATTCCCCAATATTCTGATTTACTTTCTTTGAACTTCTTTAACTTCTTCATCGAGAAACACTTCAAACCAGATCATCTCAAGACAAAGATTTCAAAACACATCTTGTAAGAAAGCAATCCAAAAGCTGGCTGTTGAGTGAAATTTATATCTTAATAATTCTACAACTGCTGAATTAGCTTGCTACTTTTTCATTTGAATGTACCTTCTACAGCAAGGATGTCAAACTCGCGGCTCGGCCAATATATTGGCAAATAATAATATATAATAATAAAATAACATATCGACGAAGAAAAAAATGAAATGTTTACTGCTAAGTAATTAACGATAATTTATTCAGTGTTGTTAGCTTACTCACAGCGAGCTGACACACACACTACTTAAATTACAAATGCGTGTGAGTAGCTTGCGTTCAGCTACCTTCGGCTTTTGGGGGACATGTGCACATAACTCAGAACTTGTACGCATCCCCTGATAGCCGAATGTGGCCGAACTCATGGTCTCAGTTCTCCAATCATAGTTTTGTATGATATATTGGTGCATGCACTTTGCTTTATTATTAATTATTACTTAATTCATATTGTTACGGATTTCATAGTTATTTATTTATTTAGTTTTTTTTATTTAGAATTGTAATTAGATTTGCTTCATGTTGCCTTAGCAACACACACGATTTTTGAAAAGACAGCTGCGTTGGAAGGTTAAAAATAGAACAGCGCGTGCATTTAATACCTAATAAATAAATATCTCGTAATTGCTGTTGCCATCCACAAAAATCCAGATATTTATAGATGTTTCCAGTATATTCGAGAAATTAATTATAAAGCTTATAAAAGCCGAGAACAAACAACTCATCTCAGTAGTAGCTGTAGTTCTAGCGAACTGTTTGTTTACTTAATGCTGTGATTGATTTGTAGCGATTTCGCTGTGAGATAGAATTAGTTTCTCTGTTTTGAATTGATTTTTGCTAAACGTTTGACATTTTGTGATATTGTTAGAATATTTTTGAAGAAATATTTCAGCATTTTGATTTATCTCTTGTGGAAAGAATAAATTTTTGTTAACTTTTTAACGTTAACCGTGTTTATTCCAGCCCTTTGTATTCAGTATGTCTGTATCAAAACCAAGTGGTAGTAAAATTAAACGAAAAATCGCTGACGAACATAGAATATTCCAAGTAAAATGGGAATTAGAATATTTTTGCTGTGAAATAAAAGATAAATTAATCTGCTTGATATGTAATAATACTATTAATGTACCAAAGTTATATAATATTAAACGTCATAAATCGAACAACACAAATCGTTAAACAACACAAATCGAAATATAACAATTACGAAGGATTAATGAGAGAAGAAAAGTTGAAAGAGCTCAAGTTAGGAGTGAAAAAGCAAACAGTCCGTGTTTAGTAAAGTATTGCAAGAAAGTGAAGTGGCGGTACATGCAAGCTACGTCTTGTCTGAGTTGATAGCTAAACATTCGAAGCCTTTTACTGACGGTGATTTCATCAAGGAATCCCTAATGAAAGCTGGAGAAATTGTTTGTCCTGGAAATGTGAAGGCTTTTCAATCAATTTCATTGTCTCGAAATACAGTTGCGGAAAGAGTTACTGATTTAGCCGCGAATTTAAGTGATCAGATCAAAGCAAAATCATCTAGTTTCGAAAGTTTCTCCATTGCCTGTGACGAGAGCACGGACATTAGTGGCAAAGCTCAATTAGCAGTGTTTCTTCGTTCTTGTGACAAGAATTTTAACATTTTTGAGGAATTACTGGAACTAATACCGATGCCTGGTACTACCACAGGAGAAGATATATTTACTTGTGTTTTTGGACTTCTGCAGAAATACAATCTACCTTTGGCAAAATTAAATTCTGTAGCTACAGATGGCGCTCCATCAATGACCGGGAAAAACAAGGGCTTCGTAGCATTACTAAGAAAAAAACTTAGTGAAATTCACGGTTCAAACATTCATCATATGCATTGTATTATACATCAAGAAGTTCTATGCACGAAAGTAATAAATATGGAGAATGTTTTGTCATATATAAAAAAAGTTATAAATTTTATAAGATCTCGAGGTTTAAATCAGCGTCAATTCACTGCTTTCTTAAGTGAGTTAGATAGTGAATATTCGGGTTTGTCCTACTATACCGAGGTACGTTGGTTATCTTGCTCCAAGATTCTCAAACAATTCTGGGATTTGAAAGAAGAAATATGTCAGTTTTTAAAAACGAAAAATCAAGACGTAAGTTTGTTTTACGATCCAATATGGATACAAGATTTATCTTTCTTGGTTGATATAACCAAACACTTAACCGATTTAAATTTATCGTTACAAGGAAAAGATCATATCATTACGAACATGTTTGACATAATTAAAGCATTCAAATGTCAACTAGTTCTTTGGGAAAAACAACTTAAAAATGAAGATTTGACGCACTTCCCGACGTGCAGCATGAACAAATCAAGTTTAGATGATACTTGTTCGTATCAAAAATACGCAGAAAAAATTGCAAATTTAACAACTGAATTTGAAACGAGGTTTAATGATTTTAGTTCCCTCGAAGACAAATTTTTTTTGTTTTCTTCGATTTTCTCAATAAGTATTGACTCAGTACCCAGCCATATGCAAATGGAGGTGATCGAGATTCAATGCAACTCAAATTTGAAAGCAAAATTCATTGAAGTGGGCGTGCCTGAATTTTACAAATATTTACCAGCCAGGTTTGAAAATACTCGAAAATTCGCATATGAAATTATTTCCATGTTTGGTAGCACTTATCGGTGCGAGCAGTTATTTTCAGTCATGAAAGGTAATAAGTCTCCTATTAGAAAACGTATTAATGATGCTCACCTTGGGTCAGCGTTGAAAGTTATCGCTGCAAACAACATTTCTCCCGAAATAGGAAAGATAATAGCAGAGAAGAGATGTCAAGTATCAGGATGTAAACATTAAATTTTTCTTGTTCTTTTCTATATAAATATATATATATGTTTATTATTGTATTATTCGAAATAAATCTACGTTTCTATTAATATTGATTTTTTTTTGAGGCCCGCCTAAAGTTAAACCTTGTTTGTTTGGCCCAAGTGTACCTATGAGTTTGACATCCCTGTTGTACAGTATAAATATATTCAAATGAAAAAGAAAAATATAATTTCCGTAATGTAAAAGAAATCATAAGTAACATTTTTTAAATCAGTATTTAATAATACAGAAGTAATGTGATTAAATCACCAAGTACTGCTTATTTTTAAAATGAATAGATACCTGAGCATATGATATGAAGAATAACTGATCATTGCTAATATCTGTTCCAGGCAATACATCCTCTTCCTTTTCTTCTTTTATATGTTTCTTATATGCCTACAGAAATTAAAAATTTTGATAAAATTAATGATTGCGAATTATAATTCTATGAAGAATTCAAAATTTGGCCTAGTTTTACTGAAGAATATTAAGATAATAAAAAGACTACAATAAACAAAATCGTGGGACACTCATATAAGAAATGCATCAAAAT
>KK119120.1:44237-55528 GCA_000611955.2 Stegodyphus mimosarum
TCTGTAAAATTTTAAGAAATAATAAAAATGGCATATATAAATATGACTACATTCAGTTTATTTCTCTTCAGCAGTTTTGATTCAAATCCATCACTGTTAACTGTTGCATAATTTTATTTAACCCACACATAACCAAGAATGCCATGTTAGCTAAATAATTATTTTTAACCTTTTAGTGCCTTAAATGCAAATCATGCAACTTAAAAAAAAAAAAAAAAAATTATGTTTCTATCTCTTTTTTTCCTTCTAAATTCTTTTAAGAAGTTTGAGTAATTATCAATTGCTTCACAAATATAAAAATTGGGCTTCTGAAAAAACGAACATAATCATTTTAATATATACTCATATTTAATTTAATCAGTGTACAGTTTCAAAGAGATGCTTATTTTAAAATATGGAACCTTTTTAAACTATCTAGCATAGTTATGATCCTGATACTTTTACAACTAAGAACAGATGTATAGCTATTGTGCATTTCAATATATATTGAAATATACATACCTCATATGCTATTTTCACTCCACCAATATCTGCTATGACAGATCCAACAGTTAAATCTGGCTCAGTCTGTTTATAAGAAAATACATATTTTCATGTAATTTGTCATGGTGTATTTCACATAAACTATTCAAACAATTTTATTTCTGTATCCTGCCTTTTTTTAACAATATCTTAGATATGTTATCTATTAAAAAGTCACTTTTTTTTATTTGGTTCTTGAGCATAAAAAAGGGGACAATGTAAAGAATTATTTACTGCTGACTTACATACTGCAAATGAAATCAAACTTTCAATTAATTTTTTTTAAAGGTACTATTGATTTTGAAGGACCTTGAAAATAATATTTCACTTTCCAAACAAAATTTAGGAAAAGATTATATAATAGTTCTTAAAATAGAATGTACCAAACATTACCATTTCAGATTTTAGTAGTTGCCTGAAAGGGCATGTATAAGCATATGAAAGTTTTTTTTTTTCACTTTCCATGAGCTCACAGTCTACCCATCTGCTCGTGCACTAACTCCTGCTAACACTTTTTTCTTTTTTGGTCCTTGTAGCTTCAATTATTAAGCATCATTTTCTTCACACACACAGTTCAACAGCAAAGTAACAGAATTTTTTAAAGAAGCATGTGTTTAGAATTCCCATTGTAGTGTTATCTATTGGTATAACATCTTGAAATCTTTTTCAGCCCTTTTAGTTTATCATATCAGTGTTAAATTTTCGTAGCAAGATGGCCGGCCTATGAAACTTTTTTTTTCTTTTTTAACTTTGTTTATTAAATATCACGTTATTCGAACTTACGCCACATAAAATTAAGATCAACCACAAAATATTTAAAAATAGCATATCTTTAGCATTCCCAGTAAAGTGTTAGAGGTTGTCATGCATATTTTTATATTTGCTGTTTATTTCTTTATAAACTAGCCACTTAACAGCCAGTCACCAAAAACAGTTATCATAAAAAGGAAAATGTACATTACGATTTCAATGAGTTATCTAGTATCATTCCATACAAATACTGAATATTTCTAATTGGACATCCCATGAGTTTAATATATGTGCATTTACACCAATAACATAAAAAAGTAGAAAAAATATTAAGAAACTGAGTTAAGAGTTTATTACTCAATAATCTTCCAGATTAAATTTGAAAATATCTTAGGCTTTACTGAATGGTAACATGCTGGTGCATAGAAGATAAAAGTATTTGATTTCTAGTTACAGCAACACATTGCTTTCATAGAGCTGAGTTTGTTAATTAAAAGATACGTGTCTTGTATTTTTTCAAATGGCAGCAGTCTTGCACATTGGAGATAAAAAATGTTTTATTTCGAACTGTGTTGCAACTGCTCATTTTTAAACTGTTGAGTTTGTTAATAAAACAATTATTAAAGTTTTACATAATATGAAATAAAAATTGGTAAATTCAAAACTCAGGCTTCCAAGTGCACATGTTCACGTAAAGCATTACATCATTCAAAATTTGATGGTTCTAGGTATCGTCATCATTTCACAATGTGAGGAACATACATACGTATATGTAGATTCTTATTTAATATTTTAAAATTAATTTCTTGATTTTTAAACAATACATTTTAATAAGCATATTTAACTCAGCATTATATTTACCAATTTAACATTCCTCTGCTTTTAGATGGGGATAAATTAAAAATTTTTCAGACACTATTTTCATAATGTATATTATAAAATGAGGGCAATTTGATAATTATTATTATTCAACATTTTTCAATGTTCCCAAGATTTTAATTCTATAGTTCAATAAACAGAGCTCCAAATATCCAGACATCTAAGTAACGTGCAAGATGTGTCCAGTTACTTGAAAAATCCACATATACCAAATATGTGTTTAATCACAGTATTCAATGTATATGTATTTACACGAATACAAAGATAAAAATTGGAAAATAGCATCTTTTCAGTTTGTTGATGATATTAACACCTTCCAAACGTGCACTGCATATAAGCATTCCTTATGAATGTATCTCACAGTCAGGCATCCCATCCATGCATCACTGGAGAAGGAGTGCAAGGGACAGGTGATTCATATGTGCATTTTAAGCTGAAACATTTTTTAAAGACCACTAGATGGCATCCTGTGTCCATTACTTTTGAAATGAATATAGCTTTAGGATCCTGACTTTCAGTTTGATCACATTCTGCATAATGTTGGTGTCAGGTGTAGCAGGGGAGGAGGGAAAGCATAATGTAAATATTATTAAGGAGCTCAGCTCCTTTTTAATTTGCATGTGACATAAACATTTGCTTTTTTTTTGTTCATTATTCTGTAGTGTCTTTTTAGCTTTTTTGGGGTTCTGTCGCGTTTTGCATTGCTTCTATATTTTGCGTACTTCCCTTTTTATTTTGAAAACTAAGCCACTAAAAAAGATCAGTCACTTTCTGCAATTTTTTTAGAACAATTTTTTTTTCTGCTATTTTTTGTGAAAAATTATAATTTCTCATTTCCTTAGTCTAATTTCAGAAAAGAAGCACTTGCTATATGCAGGGTTGCCACTCAAACAAAAGAAAGAAATTCCCTGACTTTTCCAGGTGTGTTTCAAGAAAATTCCAGGCTATCTGAATAGTGCATATTGGTTGTGTTGAGAAGTTAAATTAATTATGGTAAAATCCGAAAACACAAAAATTTGCCAATTACGTATGACTATATATATATATATTCCCCAAAGCATTACTTTTATAACTATAATAGGAGTTGTTTTCTCCACTGAATATTGAGATTAGAATTTGTCCAATCGGGATTTAAAAACATTTCTTTTCTGCAGACATTTTGCAGCTAAAAGAAGAAAGAAATCTATTAAATGATATTTTAAAATAAATTCAAGTATTTTATACTTATTTAGCAGCATACATAAGTAAAAAATATGTGCACTAAATTTCATGATGGCATGCCATATCACTTCTAGAATTAGTTTCACAAGTATGCCAGAGAAAATTGCCTGGAATTTGAAAGTACTATTAACTAATAGTAAATAAATTTAGAAGGAAGAACACACATTAAAATAAAGTTAATTACTTAAGGGTTAAAAATGGAATTGCAAAAATTGATGATATTTTGTCAAATATAGATATTAAATGGTTAGCCTAGATGACAGATTATTTTTTTTATTTTACTGCAAAACAAAAAATAAGGCATTTAAGAAGAAAAGTTTAAAAGATTTTGTGTTATTCGAGAATGGGGGGAATGCACTGTGCATGCGAATCTCTGGATTCTCGAGATTACTGGAAACCAAAGATGCTGGAAACTTGCTTTGCCTTTCTAAAAGATAACCTGACTGGAGCTTCAAAAATTGTCTCTAGCCAGCTGTCTGAATGACGCTTGTGTGATACGAGTCCCCCCAAAAGTGACTGCATCCAAACATCCGTGCAAAAATCACTTTTTTCAGAATTACAGTATGAAATTCTCTGACTTCCAGATTTTGATTAAATATTTAAATTCCCTGATTTTTTTGGTCAGTTTTCAAATTCCCTGACTTTTCCTGGTTTTCCAGGTAGCGTGGCAACCCTGTAGCTATTACAATATTTTATATTGATCTACATACCTTCAATTAAATTAATTTGGTAGCTTCTTAAAAAAGTATGCAGTGTATTTTAAAAAGTTAAATATATCTTGATTGGTAGGTGTAAGACTGGTAACTCTACACTGGTAGGCTTTATAAATCTAATTTAAAGAATAAATTCAAATAAGGCAGGATTTCAAAGTGATATGCTTTGGTCATACAACATACTTTAGTAAACATATATGAAGTTTAAATAAATAAATAAAAAAAAAAAAAAAGGAAATTTCGACTAGTAACTAGTACCTTATTTAATTATTAATTAAACTTAATTACTTATTTCCTTATTTAATTAAACACCTTTAAAAAAACCGCTCCCTAATATGGAAAACTAGCTCTAGTTAAAAAAAAAAAAAAAAAATCCCAGTATACAACCTAAACCAGGGATGGGTAAAAGGCTCTTCTTGTTAATCCAGCCCAGTATGAAATCTTGCATAAAGGTATCTTTTTTCCTTCCCAATTTCAAATGCAAATTACCAAATTCAGCAGTACAAGTGCACATTTACTATTACAAGTACACTGCAACAGTAAATACACATGACTACACTAGCAGTCAGCATTGGCTGAGTACAATTAAGTATGCTAGAAAACGTGCATTTGCAAGAATACAGTCCTATCATTTCTAGCAGCTTCAATTTAGAAATTAAACAATGAAATATGAATATTGTTGAGCTGAAAGAAAGCTTACAGAAAGACCATTTCACTTTTAAAGTCTTATTTGAAAATGAAACAATATACATGTCACTTATTTGATGATCAATAGGAACAGATACTATCCTTGACTTAAAATCATTATATGAATTTGTCATCCTTAAAGAAAAGCATGGCAAGAAGTATCAGTTTAGACATCATTTAGAAACAAATCTCATTAAATGCAAAAATTTCTAATTTTACCATTTCTTCGAATGATAATTTGAAATCAGTGCTTTCAAATTGTTTTTCTAACAAAAAGTTAAGTTTTAGAAATATGTGTTTAAAAACTTTGTATACAAAGCTGGGTAATGATGTAGTATGCAATCTACTAATTTTAGTTAGTTATTGACTTTTCAGATGCACCACTAAAATTGGTTGTTGTTTAATTATTTCTTTTCCCTTCTATCTCTTTTCCTGAAGAACTCATAAAAATGACTTTTTTAAGGTCTACTCTTTCTTCTGATTAATATAATTGAAAGGACATTAAATTTAATGGCATTAAACATTTAACAGGTTTTTAAATTAATTAATGGAATCATTTTTATTTATATAGTCTTAATTATTTATGAACATGATAGAAAATAGCATGCAAGGCAGTCTTTCTCAGACTTTTTTTTTAAGTGGAGACCACTTTTAAACATTAGAATTTTCTGTAGTCCCCTTTAAAAACAAATTTTTAGCATATGATAATACTAGTAGTTCTTTGAACAATCTTATTAACTAAAAATTAAATCAATGTTGGTACTCATATAAAATGACAGTCTTTGGAGAAAAGGTGTTAGATGTTTGCCATGTATAATTTCCAAACTGTTGTGTTGTGGTATAAACAGTTAATTCAATTTTTTTAAAATCTAGGAGGGGGCCACAAGGGCATATTTCAAAGACTACATATTGAGAAATGCTGCTTTAAGGTGCAGTTAGAATATGTTCTGAACGGATATAACCATTTCTGAAACAGCATTTTATAATTATGGTTTGAAAGATACAAAATTTATTATAAAGCAAATACATTTTGTAATTGGAAAAAAAATAATGCTCACCTCTATGTCATGTAATGTATAATTTGCTATCGTTTTCTTAAGACAATCTTTTTTGTTCTTAAAAGCTACTGCCGAATTATTGCCAATCCAAGGCTTCAGAGTTCCATACATATCATAGTTTATACCTAAAAATAATAAATTAATTTTTTAAAACAGCAATAAACATTTATCAGAGCAATGAGATATAAACTTATCTTACCATCTGACAATAAAATAAATAAATAAAAAAAATTTATGTGGACACCACATGACTTTCTTCTATGGTCTATTAAATTATACATATTTTTTACTGCATTTCATTTAAACTTATTTCCTCAAAATTCATTACAGGTATATTTCTCATTCAATTAATTCTCACTTTGTGAAAAAAAAGCAAAAATACATAAAAACTCAAAACATCTCCATTAAAAATTGTAAAATACAGAAAAATGTAAAACACCAAATACAGTAAAAGACAGTTAAAAAAAATTTTTTTTTACAATTAAAATTACAGTTTCTATGCAAAAACAAGCAATTCAGCTAAAGGGCAAGAAGGCATATTTTTTGGTGCACAAAAATGAAATTCTACTTTTTGTCCCATTTGGCAAAAAGACATATTTTGCACCTTCAATGTGCAGAAACAGACTTAATTTACTATTCTACTGTGTTTCAAATGTAAATAAATGGTGGTTTATTAGCTTAACTTGCCACTTAAAAGTTTTAAATTGTTGATAATTCCACAACTTTTGGATGCAGATTAATTAGAGGTATAAAAACATTAACCAGAACATAAAAACTACATACTTCAATCATTTTTAAAACAAAAAATGCACAATTTACAAACATATAAGAATAAAAAACTAAGTTCACTGAGCCAGGTAACAAAGTAGGAATATATATAGATGTCATAATTTCGAAGCACAGTCGGGATGGCAGAGTGGTAAGGCGAGAAGAAAAAGTTGACACCAAACTAAATTCAGCCAATTATCATCTTTATCTTCAGGCACACTGGAATAATTCCTTGTAGACAATATACTCTTTAATCATAGCAATTACGATAATTTCTTAAATGCACAGGTAAATTGATGAGATGTCATTTCAGGCAGGGAAGCATAAGTGGCACAGATATGTTTGCATGGCAGAAGTCAGGAAAAAAAGAATGTAGTTCCTCACAAAGTAGTATTTACACTTTGTAGGTGCAAATGTGAATCAAAGGTCATGATTGATTAGTTTTAGTTACCTTTTTTCAAGCAGCATTACACAATTTGGAATGATCTTGAATTTGGGGTAACAGGTAAGCACCAAATTTAGAATGTTAATTTTGAGGTCACCAATTATATTTAAAAGCTGCTATTATATTTTGTTATATCTTACATACATATTACATATATTTATATATGATTGGTGCAGCCAATTGCAACTAAAATGGGAGGTTTACAACTACATGTATTAGCAGTTCCACATACAAGATTTCAACAATCTGAGGCTACTCATTTTTGAGTTATACGAGATATATACATACATACGTACAGACATCTTGAAAAAAATCTCTCTTAAATCCATTTTGCAATCTTTTCTGGCAAAAACAGTCCTTTATTCTAGCCGTACGTATAGATGTCACGCAAAAACATCATTCAAATGGTTTCAAGAGTGGTTGAAATGGTTATTTTTTTTTAAAATATACCCTAAAATTTTTTGGGATTACAATACTTTTTTTAGTTCGTACAAGGAAGTAATTACATACTACATTTGTGAAACATACTTCAAACACTACTTTAAAAAATGGCTCAAATATGAGACACATTAAATTACCTACTTAATTAATTCAATTCAATATTCATTTAGAATTGTATGTTGGGCATTGTAGATTATGCTGCTTTTTACTCATGGATCACAATGCTACTCACTTTAAAAATACTACGCATATGAGCCCAATAATCTGTCATCTTTTCATATAAAAGAGATTAGCATTATTATTTCTCTGAGCTAGTAAAAACTTCTGATAAGATAGTTGACCTATGTTAGACGGAAGAAAATATTATAGCCACAATTGCTTTGTTTTTGATTGTCTCCAGCATTATTACTGGAACATTTTGAATAACTCTTGATAGGAAAATATTTTTTTAAGATTCAAAAATAGATCTAATAAATAGTAATGCTATAAATGCATTAAAGGTGAATACCTTACCTTTATCATCAAATACTTCTGCAAGTTTGTTAGCAACATGTGCAGCTAAAACTCCATACTTTACAGATCTGGAAAAGTGATTCATAATTCATATATCCTTAAGTCATAGTTCATAAGGCATTTAATGAAAATAGCAGCAATTTTTATTTCTTGTTGCTTGTTGATTAAATTTTTAAAATCAAATATATAAATTAATATTGTAAATTACATATAATTAAAATACATAAAAAATGCTATATGTAAAAAACCATACTTACAATGGTGCACCAAAATCAAACAAAGGGTCCTCAAACAAACCAGCAGGTACAACTAGAAAAAGAAGCAACATGCATTATAAATAAATTCTAAAATTTTATATAAATATAATAGAACAATAAGTTCAATTTAATTGAAATACTCAACTAAAATTACTTATATTCCCATTTTGAATTAGTAATTAACTCAAAATTTTATATATGAGGAACATAATAGATTTGTACACGTCTACACTGCATACAAGAAGGTATGCCACATATGTATCTTGAAAACATAAAACATGCAGTCACTATAGTTAAGTGCCTATGAATTGAAAGGCTCTATACTAGATGATGAAAACACAAAATTCCTATTACAGAAAAACAAAATATCAATATCAGTGCACAGCTTTAGAGGGAATATGATAGGCTGTATTCCTTCCTTCATCACAAAATGACAACTATGTCACAGCAACACAAAACTCTTGCTAACATGCTCATTTCATTAGGGTTCACACATTTTTCAGTGCACCAAAGCCAGTCTAGTGCATCAGAGCTCACAAACTCATCAAAAAAGTTACGCTGCGTGTTAAAGCAGAACCACCTTTCACTCTCAGAATAAAAAGTGAAAGATTTAGCATCAAAACCAAGCAAACACACTATCTCCATATGATATTCAGCAACAAGACCACCAGAGCACAATTTCTTTCCAAGCTCTAATGAATTAGAAAGATCTGTAATTCAACAAAAATATGTTTTTCAGTGGCCATCACCTTCAATCACAACGTGACCAAAACACAAACCAGTAAGTTACTTCAAAGTCATAATACTGCATGTAAAATTAGACCACACCAAAATATAACTGCAACAAATAGGTAATAAATAAACATATTTATCTGTATTACCTAATAGCAATATAGAATCAACAAACTTTTAATGAGATTAATTTGTAATATGTAAATCTTTCACATCATAATTCAATAATTTCTTTGTTACAGAAACAATTTAAAAAAATTAAAGGTAAAGAGAAAAAAAAAATTCAGTTTCATACCTAATTGATTTCCAGCATACTTATAATCAACTTCAGTTCCATGGGAGTAAATTGTCCAACTGTAAAATAAATACATAACATTTTAACTTGCATTCTTTAAAACTATTCAACAATATGGCATTCTTAGAATCTTGAAACTTTATGCTCCTTCAAAACATAACAGAAAGTCTCCATGAAGTTAACATTATAACATAAAAAATATATTACTTTCTTAATATAAAGTTCTACATTCACATCACATGCAAAATTACCAGTTATCTTTAAACAAAAAAGTGGAGAGATTTCTTTCATAATACTGAACACAGAAAATAATTAAAATAAAAGGGAACTTTTGGTTTTGAAAATTAAAAACTAATTACAATTCGATAAGGACTTCATACACATAGGGATTATTATGTTTATGTTATATGTTTATTAAACAATTCATGCCATAATATTACACATCAGTGTCCACTTTGCAGAGAATAATTCAGGGCATAATTGGAGAGGGCTGGATTATTTGATTTCACAAAGCATAATAGAACTATCTGCATAAAAAGAATAATGTTTTCACAAAGGATTTTCCAATGGAAATTAGTCAGTATTTATGTAAGACATTATGTAAGACATCATAACTTCATACTCGCAGCCCATTAAAACTGTCGGGAACAGAATTCGCAATAACAAACTATATCATGTGGCTCTGGTTATTTGGCCAGCAGTTGGTGACAAAATTAAAGTGACAAATTGATAATAGTTTAGGTAGTGCTAGATGGATTTGAAATGAATTTGGCATAGCTACTTCATACTATGAGAATTCATAATGTAACATAAATGTAAGATAGAATTTCTGTGATGTAGAGGTTTGGGAAAAAATAGAAAACAATATGCAGCAGATTATCCGACTTATAAAGGTTATTTCTCTCATGGACAGTTATACGACTCTAATTAGTGCTCATGCTATTCATCAAGTTGTTCAGATCAATAAATCTCATTAAACTAACAATGTATTTTAACTTGTGGAGCAACTAACTTAAAAGAGAGTTAAAAACATGCTTCACTGACCTCCCCAGAGTTTTTCAGATATGCTGTATAGCTGAAATAGCCAACAAGTCAATCATGTAGTGATTTTTGGTCAATCACAGCTGACAGCAGATGATTTCAGCAACCAAACACAATGACTCATAGGGAGAAAAACAACTATTTTTAATATTACAGTGGTAAAATTGTACTAGTATTTCTAGTAAAAATGTCAACTTTTCTTAACACTTTAACTGTGCAAAAATATAAGTACCTGCATGTATATTTCCTTTGCATTTTAGTATCCTTAATTAACAAAACATTTTGAAGACTTAGTATTATGTTTATGAAGAATGGAAACTTATGTTTTTACAATAATGAGTCATAAATGTTATTGTTTAATATGCAGTGTCTCTATAGTCATTACTAAAAAGGGTAATTTGGAGAGACATTTTTTAAAGAAACTATCTTGATAATATCAGATTCCTTTCTCAATCACTTTAAGAAAAAGATTAAAATTATTGGCAAAATGTAAACCATTTCCTGAAGGAGATTTACAAAAGAAATTTTCTTAAAAATATCAGATTGCTTTTTCAATGATTTTAATTTAAAAGAAGTGGAATTATTAAAGCAATGAAAGATCGAAAATTGTCTCACAATTCTGGAATGCGGCAGATTGAGAAAATGAGTGAAAGAGAACAGTTATAAAATAACATTAACAGAAGCTCATGTTTTCCCTTCACACAGACAGATATAATATCACAGATTCCCCTTCACACACACAGATTCTTCACAAATTTCCCTTCACACAGACGAATTGACAGATATAAGTAACACAGCATGACTTTTTTTTTTATTTGTATGTTTTATTACAGATTATACATGAAATGGAAAATTAATGGCTATGATTTCTTTGAAAGAAAGGACTAGAGGTATTGATATATTCAACTTTTTTTAAAACCTTCCTCATTAATTTGGAACTACCATTTTTTTTAATTAATTTCAACAACA
>KK119121.1:0-10555 GCA_000611955.2 Stegodyphus mimosarum
ATATCTATATTAAAATTTACGAAGTAAATCTTAAACACTTATTTCCTCAAATAAATTCCAGAATGGATTGAGCATGATTTAATTCGCAATAATAAAGGAAGGCGCTATCTTTGCTATTGCGAAGGTTAGTTTCTCTATATTGGCAACAAATCAAATGTTCTCCTAAGTTTCAAATGTAAACAAATAGGTCCGCCGTGAGAAAAATGATTAGGCTTAGCCGCACTTAAACATATATTAAACTGCTGATAATTCTACAAATCTTGCATGCAGATTTACAAAAGACATACAAACATTAACCGGAAGATCAGAACAACATGTTTGAATGATTTTTTTAAGGCAAAAATTTCACATTTTACCAACGCATGAAAATAAAAAAAAACTGAGCTCACTGAGCCGAGTAACAGAGTGGATATATATATCCACTCTGTTATTCGGCTCAGTGATATATATATATATATCGGTGGTATTGCAAATAAACTAGCAGGTGCACATCTATATGTTATAGCAATCCTATATACAAAATTTCATCGTTCTGAGGCTACTCTTTTTTCAGTTATGCGAGATACATTCATACATATGTACGTACGCAAAGACGCCACGAAAAAGTCTCTTCAGAATCCATTTTAAATCAGTTTTTTTATTTTTGGGGGGAAAACGAGTCCTTTATTGTGTTCCTACGTATGAATGTCACTCAAAAACATCGTTATATTATTCGATAGCGGACAAAATAGATATTTTCCTTGAAGTATCATACTCGAAATTTTTCGCGATTACAATACTTCGTTTCTTCTTCGTACAAGGGAGTAAAAGTCAGCAGACAAAAATTACATTTTTACACTTACTTAAGTGCTGTTTATTTAAAAAAAAGCGATACATGTTATGAACTTCAAAATTTTCATTATCGAGTAACACGAAAAGTTCGTCGTGTTCGTCTTCTTGCTACGTCTTTCGGCACATCATCGAAATCTGTTTCATCTTCAACATCATTTTTATTTTGATCCATAAATAAATAATCATCATTCGTTCCATTTTTCGCCAAAATCAAACATTGTTGCTCCATTTTCTTTCGCAAAGCTGAATGACTTTGGATTTGAACCCAGCTTTGTGTTGTTTCGTTTGGCAGGAGTCATATTTATTACTAAAATGAGCACTAGATCAGCTGTATTTCAGCTAAAAGCCTTCAATGTTCACTTCGAAATAACGGCTTCAAATGACTACAGAAAGTGAAAATCTGACTCCTAATTTCGCGAATTCATTCGGGTCGGATGGGCATTCTTATACCAAATTCTATCCCCCTTTTCTCAATAACCTAGCAAAACATTCTTGCGCACATCTGCAATGAATACAACACAGCCTCTTTGCAAAATTATTTACTTTCTCAAGTATTTTCCCCTATGTACGTGCTGTTCCCCTTATCGTTTAACAATTCAGTATATCATTATTGGAACGAGAGGGCAAAATGTTCGAATAAATGAATGACTTCAACAGATCACAGCATTCCACATGTATCTTTCAGGTCGCTTTGCAAACAAAAGCGTGTAATACACGGAATATACCTGAAAATTAATAAATCTAGTCTGAAATTATAAATGTGAGTTATACACCGATGCGCATTATACGCCGGAATATACGGTATATAAAATATCTAATGTGGACACCGCGTGACTTCTTTGTACGGTCTTTGTACGTTTTTGGCTGGATTTCATTTAAACTTACTTTCTCGAATTTCATCAGAGCTATATTTCTCATTCAATGATCTCAGTTCTCACTTTAAGAATACCTAAAACTCAAAACACTCTCATTAAAAATTGTAAAATAGAGAAAAACTTAAAACTTAAAACATAAAGTGCAGTTAAAACAGTTAATTTACAATTAAAATTAGAGTTAAAAGCAATTCGGTCTGTAAGAGAGATTTTTCGGTGCACAAAGTTGAAAGTTTATTTTTTGTTCCACTCGGCAAAAGACAACGACGTTAGTGCACAAACTGACTTAATTTACCATTCTACTACGAATTTCAAAACTAGACAAATTGCCACCTAGTTAGGCTTAACAACGCCGCTTAAACTTTAAACTGATGTTTAATTTTACAACTATTGCATGCAGATTAACTACATCAGAATTATGCAAGAGCCATATGACATGGATAAATCCGCCGCAAATCGCGTGGGGTGTATTATACCCCAAGTCTACAAAAAAGTGGAATATTCCTAACTTGTGAAAATTGAATTCTGTACTGCATTCAGTAGCTTAGTTTCTAGTAGTGAGTGACTTTCAGAACCGCTTTTCCTTTGCCTGTGTGTTTCAGAAAAAGATTTGTCGGTAATTTATTGCATCTGGGGTGTGACACACCCCACGCCCCTTGTCTACCTAAGTGTTTTTCTGACTGAATATTTATTTTAAAAATTTATTTTTAGAGTGTAACAGTATATATTTCTACTCGCAAGCGATTTTAAAGTATTTTAAATCAAATTTTAAAAGATTTTTAAGCGCATTATGGCAAAAAGAATGACTCCTTGTGAATTGGGAATGCAGCGGCTGTGAGACTGATTAGAAATATTTGAAAGTAACGAAGGTTACATTTCGGAAAATGAAGATGGAAATAGAAATATTTTCTACACTGTTTGGTTCGGAAAAAAATAAAGCATTGATTTCTCATGTTCCTAAAAAGAGGAAAATATGTGTTTATGCTTTTAACATTACATAACGATGATGCTATAGATGGCACTACTGGAGAAAAAGAAAGCGCCAGAAATTATATATTTTTATAATACGACTAAGGAAGCAGTGGATGTTGTGGATGAAATGGCAGCAAGTTATTCAATTGCCAGAATAACAAAAAAGTGACCAATGGTAATTTTCCTTTCTGCACCGAATGTTGCTCCAATAAATGCTCGAAATATATTGCTTTCGACTGCTAGTCCACCAACCAGATACAGAAGCAGATGTTTGTTTCTGAGGGACTTAACATTACAATTAATGAGAAAAATATATTAAACAACGATCAACGATTTGTACTTTACAGAGAAACTTATGTACTGCATACAAAAGAAGAGCAGAAGTTTCCAGGAATAATTCAAAAGAATATACGAAAATCGAAGCAACTAAGTATAAAAGTTGTGATGGAGCCAAGGGCAGAACACCGCGAATGCTATATTTATAATGTGTAAACCTTCTGTGCTAAGAACACTTGAATGATTTTTTTTCAAAGTGTAAACAAATAAAATAAGTTGCATTGTATATTAGAGATTCAATAAAACTTAGAGGTATGATGTTTATTTTGTTATTATTTTCATTTATCTTAATTTAAACTCTCGATAAGCTTATTTTGGAAATTAATTTTTTGTAACCCAAGTCCTATTCAGGTATTATAAAAGAAAAACAAATTTAAAACCAAATAAAATTGTTTTTCCCGTATTTTAAACATTGGGGAATGTGATACCTCACGCGCCCAATCTAGTAACTTTTCTTGATGCGTCTTCCGCTGGAATAATCTAGAAATGATGCAGTGCATAGAGAGGTACTTTTTTTAGAATCCAGAAAGGAATTTAAGTTGATAATTTAATCTTTTGTATATTCGTTATTTTTCTTATATATATATATATATATATATATATGTTACGGTGAAACACTGAAGTCTGGAGAATGTCGACTTTCACCGCTGAATGTCAACATTCACATAGTCGCTTGGTGTATGTCCGAAATATTTTCCAAATGCACTTACTTCTGACTTACACCGGTAAATGTCGACATTCACTATGTACTAATGGTGAATGTTAAATATATAAGAATATTACATTTTCTTCTCCGTAATTCAGTCGCGAAAAAACGCACTTGAAACTTAAGAACATAAGAACTTAAAACACACAGTACATTCAAAATGAGAAAGGAAAATAATAGAAGTTAAAAACTTACTTAATTATACGGTACGTTCTAAATGCAGAAATAAAATAATAGTAATAAAAACTTAACTAAATTATGTGATTCAAATCTTATTTATTGCAACAACTTAAACTATTAGGACACTTTGGATTGCACAAGAGGCCCTTGCTTTTGCAACTGCATTTATGGGAAACAGCCAGTCGTCTCTTTGTCTACTCCTGTCCTTTCGACCTACACCACAGCATATCTGTGATTGTCGACATACACCGGTGAGGGTCCGAATGTACAAGAATGTAATGCAATATTCGATCTTTCACCGACGAATGTTGACATTCTCCGGTGAAAGTTGACATTCTCCAATTTCGGTCTTTCACGGTAACATATATGTATATGTATGTATATATGTGTTGGTGTGGCCAAAATTAATGCACGAGTATAAATAGAATATGAATAAATTGCGATAAGAATATAAGTGGAAATTTATTGTATGTTTCATTTCTTCTGATAGGTACAGGTGTGGTGTTAAAATGTCGTCTTAGGAAGCAGAATGTTTTCCTTTATAAAATATATCATTTGTACAAGAGAGTTGAAATTTTAAATTTATGACATGAGGTTTATTTGAGGAAAAATTACTCATATGTGATTAAATGCCAGCTTTCGTGGCTCTTTAATCAGGTGCGGTTAACATGAAACGTGATATAATTTTCTATGTGCCAACGAAAGTAATTAACTCAAGAGTTCTCTTCGTAATAAAGATACATTTTCCCATGATTTATATCTGTTTCAGTCTCGCATACTCTCCGTCTAGATAAACAATTTATCTTACGATATTGCATTTGGATTCTCATCTAAAAAATCTTAATTTAAGAAAGCGTACGGTTTTGACTATGAAGCGTTTCGTCAGTATAACACTCTCCTAAAGTAAATGTTCTGCAGAATTTGCTGCAGCAACTTGTTAGAAGTAGCAAACATTATTATGCATAGAAATGTAGCATTTAAACATTCCACCTTCCAGGAGAATGCTTAACTTAAAGTGAAATAATGCAGATGCTTAGTTAGTATTAAGATTACCTTTTCCGTATATTATCTTTTGTAGGTTAATGCTTAACATTCGTATATGAAAATCACTCATAAATTCTCATGCTTCTGTTATATTAAATACATGGACATTAAAGTTGCAAAATGTTGTTACTTTACTGAATACTTAAGTTCTAAATTTACACTTTTCTGTCCATTCCGACAATACATATATTGTTACAAATGTTTGTAAATATTTAAAATTTGCATTTTTGTAGTGCTATGTATTGTTGTACTTATTTATTTATTTATTTCTAACTTTTAGGATAATAATTTTAGGTCCATTAACAGTATAGCCTTATTTTATGCCACATGCCTTGCACTTAAGTACTTATTGACAATATTGAATTTAATACGTTTCATTTATAAATGCAAGAGAAACAGAATTGTAAAAATAGCTCAAAACGAACGCTAGATATGAACAAATTCATTCCTAAGTGGCCTTAGCAACAATTCTTGTCTCGAGTTGACGAAGATTTCTAGGTAACTCGCCAACTTGGTAATTCTATTGATAACTTTTGAATACATTTTTTCGAAACTTACGACCAATTTTTCTAGTAGTTCCAAAGCCTTTTGGAACTACATATAAATATGGGTCCGAAAACTAGGGAATCAAACAGCACAATAAGACCTTAATCAGCTGCGACATTTAGCAGTTGACTCATTTGCAATTTAAAGTTTATTATGGGAGTGATTTTGAGAATTTACGACATTTCTCGTGCATTAAAAAGGAATTGATTAATATCCACGTTATCTTTGAACTACTTCCATCTATTTATTTTGCTGTGTGTCATGCATTTGTAGAGTATACCTTTATTTTTTAACTAGATATTTTATGTTAATTACTTATTCTGCGTTTCTCGCTTTCCATTTTTCTGCCAGAATGCTAATTTTTAGTTTGCGCATATTCAATTAAGCAAGGAGGCATTATTTAAAGGACTGTTTTAGATGGTAGAATTACAGCGTGTTCCGGCTGCTGAAGGACACCTTACAAAGTGACTCTCTTAAGTGCAGTCTCTCTGCGGCGTTACGTTATTCTCGCCATTAGACTAATCACGCCGTTATTAGGTTTGAACGAACTTGCGCATTTCTGTCTATGTAACTTTTCGGCTAACTTGCAGATAGCTTAGTCTTTATATTTGATTTTGAATCGTTTTTGATTAAACCCAAGCTTTGCCTTCGGTTAATTTATATGGGTTAATGAAAGGGTCTTTTACCCCTTTCTATGTATCTGTTGTAATTTTCAAGTCGATAGAGCTTTCAAAGCTTTCAGTCACTTTATGTTACCAAAGAGAGAGAAACACTACAAATGTTTGTAATAAATTGTAAGTTTCTTCTTGGTGATCTAAAGTAATTATTTAAAGAGACATAGACGAACCCACAGTTCACAACACTATAATTAATGCTGGAAATCAAACTGACTGAAAGAAAACTGAAATGTAATTATTTGATTATCAATTAAATTATAGCTTAAAATAAGAATGTATACTTCGACAAAAAATGTCGCAGTTCTCTATCTCCCGTTCTACTGGGCCAGTTGACTAAATTCACATTGCGTTTTCCATGTCTTGAAAGCGCAATTAAGGATATATATTAGATTTATACATAGTATTATTCTAACATGAATTATTCAACATTCAAAATGACTTTTTCTGAAATAACATATCAATTTTCCACATTTCGATTCTATGACTTAATTTATGCCTAGATATTAAATTTTTGTAAAATTTGGTGCGAAATTTACGGAGACATTTAAAAATTTATCTTCGCGCATTTTTTTCAGTTTGCGCCACAAAATAATTTACTTGGCGGAATTCTTAATTTATAGTTACCTACTTACTTTCCGTTTTTTTTCCATTGATGCCCGAGAGGAAAAAGGCCCATCGTTCCTTCTTTCAAATAGTTTTTCAAATATATTTCAAATAAATTCTCCTATATCTTGGGACATTTTGAATAAAAATCTCTAACTTTTTGCAGGTTATTGTTAGAAATACTTCTACTTCAAGTTGATGTTAAAAATTTTATAGGTTATATTTTTTTGAGAAATTCATAAAAAAATATTACAAAATACAAATTTTAGTAATAAATCATAAACAATGGATGAATTAGGAACCTAAATTTTGAATTCTGGAAGAAGGAATCTAGTATGTTTACTAAAAAAATAGATATTAGTAAATATATATCAAATTCAATTAACATTGAGGAACTAAAATTTTGAGAGCTGATTTTTTAAAAAGTACTTGTGCGATTTTTGCAAAAATTTTGAGTTTGGCATAATTTGAATGGTACAATCGAAATATGGAAAAACCTAGCATGCCATTTCAGAAAAAGTCCGGGTTTGTGTCAAAATACTTATATTAGAACAATGCTGTATATAAATCTAATATGTATATCCTAGGTGTCGCTTTCGAGTCATGGAAAACGCAATCTGAATTTCTTCAGCCCAGCAGAACGGAAGACGCAGAAATGTCCTTTTTTTTTTCTTTTTGCGCAGTGTACCCCCTTGGTTGCTGCAGACATAAACAAATTTCCATTTTCTTTTCAGTAAAGAAATTAAAGCAGCAGGCGTCTTTCAAAATCCGACTTTGGATAAATATCTCATTTTTAGCCAAAGGAGCGTTAGCCCATAAGAGCTATCATTCTCGGAAACGAATTTTGCTCGAATCACCATAACAGTCTGTACTACTTTTCAAAGTGTTGCCACCAAATATTGTCACCCTGTATTATATTTAATGAAACAAAGTAATGATTAATTTGTATGAGTGTAAGCATTTTTCTCGCATTTTAAGAAAAACAACATTACCTACAGCCATCAAATTTTAAGTAACGTAGTCTTCCCCTCAAATATGAACCACTGATGACCGAATTTGAAATTTGCAATTCTTTTATTGTCTATTTCATACTTTGTAAATCTTCAACGAATTTTTGATTAACAAACTAGTCAAAATGCTTTCGAAATGTATGTGTGTGTATAAGCGGAAAATGTGTTGCCCACATTGAATACTTATTTCACGCATCATTCTTGGAATAAAATAAATAAAAGCTATGCTAGATATTTTCCAATACTGATAGCTTTAACAAAATAGTGATGACGGGCAATTTTCTGCTCGATAGAAAATAGCGTGATTAGACAGCGAGGATTTTGGTATTACGTTAAGAGTAGTGAAGAGTTACGTTTGCATTTAATTTTATTGGTTGGTTAAGTGCTTTGATTTGCAAACTTATCATTTCGATTGGATAAAGTTCAGTTTCATTTCTACCATTATGTACGTACATGCATCATAAATGTTATATAAGAGCAACCTGGCAGGGATTCATTTTGAAATAACGAAGAATAATATCATAAAAATAATGCTATTAATTTTAGAAAGAAAGGGAGAGTAACCGTACAGGAAAAGAGGTATAAGAGCGGAACATAAATTAAACATATAATGTTTTTCTTACACATTTATATCAGTACAAACATGGAAGTTGAATACTCTTTTCTACCATTTCGAATAAAAATATAAAATCTGACATAGACGTAAGCTTCTTGTACGGCCTAGACGTAGACTTCCTTGTACGGCCCTTAATTTTCTACACATTTATCGCTGCACTTCTTTAAAAATTATTTCCTCTAGATATTCTAACTTAATTAAAGATCTTTGGAGCCAGGTTGAAAATGACATCAAAAATTGCAAATTTTGGAATTTAAATATCCTGGTAAAATTACGTTGCTTCCTATTTTCATAACGAGTAGGAAACTTTCCCATACATAAATATAGGAACCAGAAGACCGCATAAAAAGTTAACATTTCGTTATTTGTCTAAAACTAATTTTCCATTTAATATTACATTGCCATAGCATAAATATTTTCGTCATTTAATGACTTTAATAATTGGAATAAAGGCCAGGTAAAGAATGTTAAGGGGGTGGTGGATATATATATATATATATATACATATATAATATCCGCAATTGTACTTCCTGGTATTGTAAGTTATTTTAACTTTAACCGTGTGCGTTTAGATACTATATATATATATATATATATATATGGTACACGAAAAGATGTTACAGCAGTTCCAAATACAAAATTTTAACATTCGATGGCTATGCGTTTTGGGGTTATGCGAGATACTTGCAAATGTATCTCACGAAAACATCAAGCGTAATGAAAAATTGCCTTTTGAATCCATAAAAAATGGTAACTGAACAAAATATTAGTATGTACTCAGGATCGTATCTGCTTAAGTTATATGCATATGAAATATTTTGCATATCAATTGCATAATATAATAGCCACTATAATATGTACTAGATATTATAAGATGCAATTATTCAGTAACGTATGGGTGTTTAATCAATAACTGGGTAATAAACATCATTAAATGTATTTGTTAATAAATGCATTTCTATTATTTATCCGTACGTGTACTATTTGTAATATACTTGCAATTGTATTAAATATTGGTGACTGTGTAATGTACTGCTATAACATATTTGCATAATGTACTTTTTATGATGTACTTATGAGTTTTTTTTTATGTCTTATTATTATGTGCGGTAATATTATAAAATATATGTGATTGGATAAAGTACTATATACTGTAAGGTAAATTTGCATATGTGTAATGTATCAGTATTTGAATCAAGTTTTATTATTTACCCAGAGATGCAAAAGTACTCGTTAAGAAGTAGTGTACTTGTACCTGCTGTATAATGCATTTCTATGTAAAAATACTCGTGAAGAAGTAGATTGATAATGTACTACGTAAAATTACATAAATAATATAAATTGATCTATGTGCAAATACTCGTGAAGAAGTAGATTGATAATACTTGCACTTGCTGCCTAATGCATTTCTGTAATAATATGGTGCAAGCTATTAGTAAATGTATAGTGTACAGGAATAAAGTACAGGTATTGGAAGCATACCTTAGTTTCATAAGATGTAATTATTTGTGTGTAATGTTTTAATAACTCGGTTATGTTTTAGTACTTATTCAAGAATGTATTAGCATTTATTCAACAATGTGTTATGTATTTGTATTATGTAATTGTTTCACGTATTTGAATCTATTTTGTACTTCTATTATGTATTAGTAAGTATTTATGTATTATGCATGTTGGGTAAGAGCTTCGGGTTCATAAGAAACACAGCGCTATTAATATCTTTAAGGACCTTAAACTGCTGAGTTGGTAACCATTTCTGTGTGGATTATGTAATACTCCGGGATGGAAGACAAATCAGCGGATTTCAGGATTTCAGTCATCTCTGGAAAATGAAGTCCGTTATCCTGTCCTTACGTACAGGCGTCACGCTAAAAAAAAAGGAGTCAAAATGGATTCGAGAACAGTCAAAATGGGTAATTCGGTTTTAATATGACACCCATAATTTTTAGCGATTATTATATTAGGAAGCATGGAGAAGAAATTTTAATTTAAGTTGTGCCGAAAGTGGAACTAATGCAGATGCTACGAAATTAGTCTTAGTAACAGATTGAAAAATTTAATGTAGGAGCAAAACCAGTATCAGCTCGGATATAAATCTTCTTTATATTTCCTACTTTAAAATGCCTTTTTATAAATCACATTTGTCCCACACGAGTAGTCTA
>KK119121.1:10759-22166 GCA_000611955.2 Stegodyphus mimosarum
GAAAACACGATGCAGAACAGTAAAAAGCACAATTTATTTACAAGAATCACTATTTACAGCACAGTCCCAAAATTACCTTTAAAATCGTCGAAAATCTACAATAAATACGCTGAAACAATCAGCAACACAGCTTCAGGCTGTAACAGTAAAGGTAACTTCACGGCAACACTAAACTTCTAATAAACACCGTGGAACAGTCACCAATACACTGTCAAGCTATACTGTAAAGGTAGCTTCACGGCAAAGCACTATCTCGATCGCTTTCCGTTCACCAGAACTCTCGCGTAGCTTAGCACTCACAGTACGCAGCTATTCTCACACTTCTCAGAACTAATCACACTTCTCGCAATAATCACAATACTTGCTCTCAGAAACGAAGGGGTTTATATAGCTTTTCTTTAGGTTCCACACGTTTCGAGAAATATGTCGACAGGAAGTTATTCTAGAAGCTTCCCGATTGGACCATGGGATATCGCCCATTTGGTCGCCAAACGGGCGATAAATTCGCCAATCTGGCAACCCTACCACACAATATTTTATGGCAACCCTAGTGCTATGCCGGAAAGCTTACATACAGGCGCAACCGCCGAATTTTTCGCAACATTGCCCCCTCCCAAGGACTGCACGTCCCGGGCAGTAAAATCCCTAGTTGGGAGCCCAAAAAGAAAAAAATCGAAAAAGCTACAAAACAAATTACAATAATAACAAAATGTGCGAATATTTACAGTATTTACAAATAACAAAAACATTTACACTAATTACAAAGATGTATGTACAAGCAACTATGCATAAATCATACAATTAAACATAAAACCATTACGAAATACGAGGTACCCATAACAAAAATAACTATCACTAATTAGTATAGCCATAGTATGGAGCTAACCTATCATAATGTACAATCTTAGGTTTGGAATTGGGAGATTTACGGATCCGTATTGCGACGTCATTCAGTCTGTTGAGGACTGTGTAGGGACCTTCCCAATGCGATTGCAGTTTGGGAGAAATGCCCTTACGACGGCTCGGATTCCACAGCCAAACCTTGTCGTTTTCCTGGAACTTATGTTCGGTCGCTCTTGCGGCGTACCTCTTCTTCATCCTGTCCGTCGAGATGTTAATTCGCTCTCGAGCAAACCTGTGCATCGTTTCCAACCGGGCTTGGAGATCTTGAACGTACTCCTCAGGAGAGGACTGTAGATCCGGAGGACGGCCGAAAAGCAGGTCACTCGGAAGACGGAGATCACGACCGAAGAGCATTTGAGAAGGGGAATAGCCGGTACTCTCGTGGACGGCACTACGGTAAGCAAGCAGGAACAGGGGCAGCTTACGATCCCAGTCTTCTTGGTTCTTGGAAACCATAAGCGATAGGTGGTTCAAGATTGTGCGGTTAAATCTCTCCACCATGCCGTCAGACTGCGGATGTAACGGGGTGGTCTGTGTTTTCTTTATTTCCAATAAGTCGCACAGTCCTTTGAACACAGCCGAAGTGAAGTTCCTGCCTTGGTCGGTATGAATCTGGAGGGGAGTTCCAAATCTAGATACCCAATTCTGCAACAGGACTTCAGCCGTAGTGACAGCCTCTTGGTCTGGAATTGGATATGCTTCAGGCCACTTCGTAAAATAATCCATGACAACTAGAATGTATCTGTTGCCATCTTTAGTCCATGGCAGAGGTCCCAGTATATCAAGGGCAATTCGCTCGAAAGGCGCTCCAACGTTGTATCGCTGCATTCTTCCGCGACAGCGTTCCTTTGGTCCTTTCTTGGCTGCACAGGCATCGCAAGACCGGCACCATTTCTCAACGTCGTTTCTTGCGGAACTCCAAAAGAAGCGCTCTCGAACTTTGTTTAATGTCTTCATATAGCCGAAATGCCCTCCTGTTGGGCTGCTGTGTATTTCTTTCAGGACATCAGGTATTCGGTTTTGAGGAAGCAGCAGCTGCCATCTTTTATTAGTTCCATCGTCGCTTTCCCACAGTCGATATAAGACTCCATTTCGAAGGTGAAGTGAGTCCCAGAGAGCCCAGTACCTTTTAGTCATAGGACTGAAGATGGAAACGTCCTGCCACTTGGGTTTCGTAGCCGATGATTCCTTCAGCTCTATTATTGGCTTAATGTTAGGATCCGCCAACTGGTCTTCTCTAACTTTTTCATGACTCCACGGATCTGGCTCCGATGCTGTTGAAGATGTTACTTGTCGGATGCTAGGATTCGCCAAACCATACTTAGCTTGTGCTCTTGAACAATACCCGCAATGCGCAGGACAAGGCTTCCTAGATAAAGCATCCGCATTTCCATGGGAGGAGCCTTTACGATGTTTTATTTCAAAGTCATATTCCTGGAGTCTTTGAATCCATCTGGCTATCTGTCCTTCAGGATTTTTGAAATTCAATAGCCAAGTTAGGGAAGCATGATCGGTGCGGAGCAAGAATTTTCTGCCATAGAGATAATGATGGAAATGCTCTATGGCTTTTACGATAGCGAGCAATTCTTTCCGAGTGACGCAATAATTCCTTTCCGGTTTTGACAAGCACTTACTCCAATAGGCTATCACTCGCTCTTCACCGTCAATCATCTGGGAAAGGACAGCTCCAACACTTTCGTTGCTTGCATCCGTATCAAGTATGAATTGTTTGCCGATCTGGGGATATGCGAGCACAGGCGTAGATGTTAATGCCGTCTTCAGCTGATTAAAAGATTTTTCGCATTCCTCAGTCTACACGAATTTTTGTTTATTTTCCGTTAATCTATGCAGAGGTCTTGCGATGTTGGAGAACTCCTTTACAAATCTTCTGTAATAAGTGCAGAGTCCCAGGAAGCTCCGAAGTTGATGAACATCCACAGGGCGTTCCCAGTCCCTGACTGCCAAAACTTTCTCTGGATCCGTACGGACACCTTCGGCGGATATGATGTGACCCAGATAGGTGACTTCGCTGCGGAACAGTTTGCATTTAGAAGGACTTAGCTTGAGGTTGGCGTCTTTCAATTTTTGGAACATCTTCCATATGTTTTCTAGATGTTCCTCAAACGTACGGCCCACTATAATGATATCGTCAAGGTAAACCAGACAGGACTCGTAAGATAGGCCACGAAGCACTGTTTCCATCAGGCGTTCAAATGTTGCAGGGGCGTTACACGGTCCAAACGGCATAACTTTAAACTGCCACAGTCCTTGGCCAGTAGTGAACGCAGTTTTCTCTCTATCGTCAGGGTGAATTTCCACTTGCCAGTATCCACTCTTAAGGTCCAGAGTGGAGAACCATTTGTGTCCTGATAGCGTGTCTAGTGTGTCGTCAATCCTCGGAAGAGGGTAGCTGTCTTTCTTAGTGATATTATTTAGCTTCCGGTAGTCGACACAAAATCTTGTCGAGCCGTCTTTTCTTCCGGACGAGAACTATAGGAGATGCCCATGGACTTGTGGATGGCTCGATGATATCACTTTCTTGCATCTCCTTTAGAAGATTTCCAACCTCTTCCTGCTTTGCGAATGGTAGGCGTCTGGGATGTTGCTTGATCGGTGAGTGATCACCCGTGTCAATTCGATGTTGTGTCAATTTCGTGCGGCCAACATCTCTGGATGTTCGAGAAAATAGATCTTCAAATTCACTAATTGTTTTCTCTGCTGCACATTTCTGTTCGGCGGTTAAGTTTGTTCTCTGCAGCAGTTCATCAATTAATTTCGCTGTTGACTCAGTGGGCATTGCAGGTGGGGCCTTGTAAACGCACGTAACCGGCGTGCAGGTTGCTAGCACTTTACCCTTCTGGATTGTTCTCGGACTATGGCTAACATTCGCCACTCTCACGGGGACGAAATTTTTGGAGAGGTCCACTAATGTAGAGGCGACTAATACATTTCTCGAGCTATTTTCGGGATATTCAATTATTCCAAACTTGAAGCTATTTCTGTTTTCTATGCAGCCGGATATTAGTAATTCTGTCATCGGAGGGATCGTGACGTCCGTTTTCGCTATTACTTGGTGAGCTGAAGGAATATCACTCTTCACTTCAAACACGGGTATATCCTCCCTCGCAGAGTGCATTTCGTTGCGTTTGAAGTCCAGTGTAAAGTCATATTTCCGCAAAAAGTCTAGTCCAAGTATTAATTCGTCCGCGATGTCAGCGACGAATGCCAAGTGCTGGTAAGTCTCATTTCCGAAGGTAATGGTGATGTTAATTTTACCTTCAATGGGGATCTTGTCACCTGTCACTGTCTGTAGAGTCACACAGGGCGGAGTCCAGCGCAAAGTCTCGTTTAGTTCCCGCGCTACGTCTGTTCTGACGATGGTTACGTTGGCTCCCGTATCGATGATCATCTTACAAGGGTGTTTATTCACGTATCCTTCGACGAACAATCCGTTATCTCCGCCGCTCATTGACGAGATCTGAAGAACTTTCAGAGAGGCTACATCTCTGCCTGGCAACCTCCGCCCCGTGAGATTGCCGCATTTTAGTTTCCCTGGAGCTGCCTCCCGGTCTTGGCTCACGTGACAGTTCCTGCGCAGATGTCCTTCGAGTCCGCAATTCCAGCACTTCATTGCTTTCTTGTCGGTGTTTCTGTTATTTGGCTTATTTAACGCTTCCCGAATCTTTCTTAACATTTCTTGTTTAAATTTTCTGACATCAAAATTTTCATTTTCTACTTTAGCCGCTCTGATCGGATGGCGATCTTTTCGAGTTGCCTGCTGAGCCGACTCAAACTTCATCGCATAGATTAATGCAGCTTTCAGGTCTTTGAGATCTGCCAACCTGAGAGCCATCTGAATTTCCTGATCCTTGACTGCATCGACGAAATGCATAAGGGCCAGATTTTCACGGACATCGGGTGGACAGTCCGGATATGCATGGTGCGCCAGCCTTTCAATATCAGTTGCTAGTTCTTGGAGGCTTTCAGTCGTTTTTGAGTCGTTCCAGTCGTTTTGAGTCGTTTTTGAGGTCGTCGGCGGGTTTTGAGTTGGAGACGGCTACAGTCCTTTACGCATTTTTCTCCGAATCTGAGTTCTAGTGCGTTCGAGAGGGCATCAAAACTGGAAATCTGGTCTTGTGGCAGAACTCCTAGGATATCTGCAGCATCGCCTCGGAGTGATGCAGCTAGCTGTGATGCCTTCATCTGGGAATCCCACCTGTTAGTGTCAGCCACGATGGCGAACTGGGTCTTGTACACATTCCACGACGATTTTCCGTCGTACGTACTGGGTCTGATTGCCGTGTGTGGAGAACCTGGGAGTATCTTAAAATCTTCAATTTCTCTCTTCGACTCAGTTCGTTTTTCTTTCAACATGTCTACCTCTTCCCGAAACTTCCTAAATTTTTCTTCCATATCGGCTATTTTAGTAGCAGTTTCCTCTTTCATATTTTGTAATTTGGTTTCGGTTTCCTCTCTAAGCTCCATGATGTCGCTTCTAATCTTCTTTTGCTCCATTTCCATCTGTCGCAGTTGCTCTTGCAGCTTTTCTTGTCCGGTTTTTATTTCTTGTTTCATCTCTTCTTGTCCGGCTTTCATTTCTTGTTTCATCTCTTCTTGTCCGGCCTTCATTTGATCTTGTTTCATCTCTTCTTGTCCAGCTTTCAGAGCTGCTAACATGCCCATCAAAGCTTTCATTTCCTCCGCCATTGCTTTGTCCTGTAGACGGGTGACTTTCATTCACTCTCAAATCCCACTTCTGACACCAGTTGTTGCGTTTTACGGGTTCGTGGATTTGAGAGTATCCGATGAAAACACGATGCAGAACAGTAAAAAGCACAATTTATTTTCAAGAATCGCTATTTACAGCACAGTTCCAAAATTACCTTTAAAATTGTCGAAAATCTACAATAAATACGCTGAAACAATCAGCAACACAGCTTCAGGCTGTAACAGTAAAGGTAGCTTCACGGCAAAGCACTATCTCGATCGCTTTCCGTTCACCAGAACTCTCGCGTAGCTTAGCACTCACAGTACGCAGCTATTCTCACACTTCTCAGAACTAATCACACTTCTCGCAATAATCACAATACTTGCTCTCAGAAACGAAGGGGTTTATATAGCTTTTCTTTAGGTTCCACACGTTTCGAGAAACATGTCGACAGGAAGTTGTTCTAGAAGCTTCCCGATTGGACCATGGGATATCGCCCATTTGGTCGCCAAATGGGCGATAAAGTCGCCAATCTGGCAACCCTACCATACACTATTGTATGGCAACCCTAGTGCTATGGCGGAAAGCTTACATCCAGGCGCAACCGCCGAATTTTTCGCAACATTATTAACATATTCCCAAGACATATTTAATTAATGTATCGTGTAAATTTAACTTGACACTTTTAATATTATAATCATATTTGATGTAACATTGATCACAAATAATATTGTTGCATGTGCACGGGTTTGTAATGGATTGAATGCACAAGTCGATAAAAAGTTAATGAAATTTATTCCTTTCACAAGAAATAAAACAAAATGCTGAAATATTTCCTCAGGGATATTCGTATAATAAATATCACAATATCTCATAACAGTTATATTTTTAAACTACAAGAATATAAACAGAACTCAAATTCAAAATGAAGAGAAAGTTTCGACCTCACAGCGAATTCGCTACAATCAATGCTAGCATTAAGTAAACAATATACGTTCGCTTAAAACAACTTCAACTGAGCTGAGATGTTTTCCTACAGCTTTTATAAGCTTTTTTAATCATTCACGAGATCATTCTGGTATTTTCTGGATTTTTCTAGATATCGAAAATAATTACGAGATAATCTATTTATTAAATATTCAAAATTCATGCGATCTTGTATTTTTACTTTTCCGACGTAACTTTCTCTTCACGAAAGTCTCGTACTGCATTGCACAAGGAAATAAAACAATTTTAATTAAAATTCTATTAGAATAGCAAATTATTAAATACAAAATCTGTAACAATATATTAGATTTTAATTATAAAACAGAATTTATATACAAATGTTGAGCTGTTGTTATAGTTAGAAAGAATGACTGCTTCGTAAGCTACCTTTCGAAAATGAATTTGCACATAAGCAGCAAAGAAGAGTCCATTTATTTTCCCTCGAGCGGAAGATTCAGTCTGCCAGAGCGTTTTCATTGCAGCTAGATAGAAAACGCTTCATCCGGGGAAATATAAGAGAGTCGTTAATATAATATATGTCGTTGGATAATGTTGAATCAGAGGCCAAAATTTTCATTTTTAATTTTCTCAATTCTCTCATTACAGAAATATTAATTTTAAACACAATGCAGTTATGTTTATTCATAACTTGAATATTAAGGAGAGCAGACTGAAAATACTATTCGCTATTTTTATTTAACATTTTGAACCCGATTCGTTTTTCGCTCGAGCGAACCAACTACGCCAGATGAGTTTCTGCATTTTCGGTGAATTTCTTCTATTAATTTAAAGTAATTTCACCCAATTTAAGGAAACGAAATGGTTCTTTCACGTTAGAAGATACTGCTTCGAATTTCGTATTAAGACATTTTTTAGTAGAATTATAATTAAAATTGTTTTACTTCCCCGTGCAATTCAGCGCGTGACAAATTTTAAGAGAAAGCTACGCTGAAAATGTAAAAATACAACGGCACGTGCATTTAACATTGAATAAAATTTCATCTCTGTAATTGATATTTAATTTGAGTAAATTTATTTGATTATTTTGTTAGCTGTAACTGTAATTCTACTCTTTTTTCTTTCCAGAAATTGCTAGCACTGTCTCGCGCGGTCGATTTAAAAAGCTGTAAAAGCCGGAGAGCAATATCTCAGCTCAGTTGTTTTAGTGAGCTCTTGTTGTTAACGTTGATTGGATTATCTTTTGCTGTGATTTGCGTTCTATTTAACGTTTTTAGTAGTTTAAAGTATAGCTACTGATTATATTGCGTTATACTGTGATATTTTACAAATATCTCTGAGGAAAATTCGAGCTTTGTTATATTTCGTGGATAAGAATAAATTTTATTAACACTTTTTTCGGACTTGTGCAATCAATCTCTTACGAACAATACTTACGGTCCAGCGGCATTGTCACCGGATACAAAGGGTTTACGGTTTTTCTTTGGATTCTGCGCACTTTATTTATGGTTTGTTTTCTATCACTTCTTCGGATTCACTGTCGTTTTAACATTCACTGGTCATTACTCTGATTTTTAGCTTTATTACACCGCTTATTTCAATTGCTATCTTAAGCTTTTCTCCACTCTCTGGTTAATAATCTTTGCACAGATGTAATTTCGTTCTTCGTCAACAAAACAATCGAGCTAATCTTCACTCGAACTAATTCCTTCATCGTATTTCAGGCTCCCTAGGGTTTTGTACTTTCGAAATAATGTTCCTATTGCCTCGATTGTTGAGTTCAAGCTAACGTTGAAGACCCATATCTAATGAAAAATCTAAAAAAAATGTATTTAAGATTAAAAATTGGCACTTGTTTTATACGCATGTAATTGCTGAACACCCTCACGAAGCGATATTGCCCAAATCAAACATAATAAAAATCGTTAGAATGAACCCTTATATCATAGTAGACGCTGTTCAAAGGTAGCTGTGGTATAAAATCAAATTTATCTAAAACAATTTCTTTCTTCTCATAAAGGATGATGAGTGTATATTGAGAGATCCGTTGGAACTGGATGTCCACCTATAGAGATAAATTCCATGTATGCTGTATATAGAGATCTGGAACTTGGGAATTTAAGTAACCATACGTACAGATGGATTGCTCTAGATCATTTGAGTTCTATCTGTCTCAGCTTCAAACCCAACTGGGATACGTTAAAGCACTAAGAAAAAGCCCAAATATGTCATCTTTAGAACTGTGCACTGCTATTTCCTTCACTAAAGAAGTGTGGTATGCAATTAAATTGTCTGCTTCAGAATAAAAATTGTTCATCATCACTAAACTGTCTGCTTGACAGTAATTACTTTCGCACAGTCACAAAATTGCTCGTGCTATATCAAGAGATCAGCTTGTTGGATTATGTTCATTGTAGCATGTAGATTGCTTTAATTTTGCATTATGTACACTTCGCATGCATGGGCTTAACAGTTTATTGCGGTATATTATAACAAAGTACACTAGGGCTATCTGCATAACTGATGATATGCCTTCTTGGAGGACTTTCTAAAGCAAACTGGCTCGTATACGCAATTACACATGGGGAAAACCACAAAAACATCCATGCAGCCAGCGCTTTCGCCTGGAATTGAATATAGCTCGGAAATACCAGTGCTCAGCGATGTTACCGCTCCGCCTTGTAACAGTAAAAACACTCAAAGCTTTCAAGGGAAATACAATATATCAAATCTCAGTTTTTGAGATACAGGACGTGAAGGAATGTGAAATCTGAAAGCAGAAGCACAGCAAATATGAACTTAGAAAAGGAAAAATTTAATTACGATATTTACAAGAAATAGTTCTTGATATTTACAAGAATTATTCAAATCAACGACTACCAAATGTAATGCATACATCCTAATGATATATTATATCTAACTTGGATAGTTACTTGATTACATATTGAGATTAAAATGGTGCTTGATAAAATCAAATGCCTTTTTATTTAGTTTTATATCTACGTAATTAAAATACAGCAAACACCACCAGAACACACTGTCTACGCGCGACTGTCTACCATACGACCTTGCAAATTACACTCGGTCGCGCATGCTCATGGAGCTTTAACTTCAGCAACATTTCGCTATTTGTGACGCGTTACTATGCGTATACCCATTGTGCAATTTTTTATGTGCTTTTTCATTTATCTAATGTATTTGAACTTATTGTAACATTTGTGATGCATTTAGACTTATTGTAACATTTGTACGTATTTAGACTTATTGTAACATTTGTAGTTTCGAAGATATAAACGTTCGCGCACACATCAAATAGCGTCTTAATTTTTGCTTCCTTATCAGACCATTAAGGAGAAACGCAATCCTACGCTAAAAATCCTAATACACCCTACACACATCTTTAATATTAGGAATCTGGTTTAACCAAACACTTGTACACTTGTAAGGAATTAAATTATTTGATATATACTTTACAAGTTATTAGTCCAAAGGGGCAATTTGCAAAGGAGGACTATTAATTTCGTTTGGGCATTTTCCGTTGGTTCACTATAAATGTCTGTTTCCTTTTCAAATTCTTGCCACCAAAGATTAGAGCTCTGTGTTATATTTCAAGTAATTAAATAAAAAAGAATATGCATAAATGTATGCAAGTTTCTCGCATTGTGATAAAACATTTCCACCCGAATGTGGAATTTGGTTTTTTATCTATTTCATATTTTGTAAAACTTTAACGAATTTCTGATTAACAAACTCAACGATTTCAATGCGAGCAATGATAACACTGTACAAAAACAAAACAAAAAAAAAATTATCTCCAGCGAGCGATACTGCGTATCGGAAATTTTAAAGATATGCTCATTCTAAAATTATTTTGCGGTGTTGCTGTTCAATTGAGTTTTATGGCTTAAGGGCGAAAAACGTGATATTTAATAAATAAAGGTAACCGCAAAACATTAAAAAACGCCCCTTTGGACGTAATGTAAAATCTTAAAACCTTTAAATTTTTTTTTATTTAAGTTAACCAACTATTAGGATTTAAGACTTTACCATAACTTCTTCGCGTATTCCTCACTTGACTGTGTATACTAAACTGAGGGGTTTGAATGTTCAGCAACCTGCAGCTGCAAGAAGCTTTGATCTATACCTTCAACCCGATAGACGATTTTAGGAGGGGTATGGAGATCGGACTGAGAAGGAAGGGTTGGTACTTACGCCAAATCCCAACTGTTAGCCACATCGATGCGAGCACGGTGCATCGGCTATGGCGAACATGTTTGGAACAAGGAAATGTGGGAAGAAGGAGGAGTGCAGGTGCAGCCAGACTAACGTCAGTACGCGTGGGTCGACGCATCCGCCGACAAGCTGTGGCGGTCCCACAAATCACTTGTACTGCGATTCTGCAGCATGTGCAAGATACCCTGGATGTTCCTGTGTCGACCAGAACCATTTCCTGTTGATTGGTTGAACATGGCCTGAACTCATGTCTTCCATTAAGAAGACTGCCATTGACCCCACAGCATAGACGCCAACGTTTAGAATGGTGCTGGACTGGAGTAATGTGGATGCCAGAATGGCGAAGCGTCGTATTCTCAGATGAGTTACGATTCTGTTTATCCAGTGACAGTCGCCGCATATGTGTGTGGCGTTGACGTGGAGACAGATCTAATCCGGCAGTAACTGTGGAGCGCCCCACCGCGCGACAACGTGGCATAATAGTTTGGGGCGCTATTGCCTACGATTCCAGGTCACCTCTAGTTCGTATTCAGGGCACTATGACGGCCCAACGATACTTGGATAATGTACTGCGGCCGGTGGCAATCCCCTACCTTAAGGGGCTGCCTAATGCTATTT
>KK119121.1:25693-57374 GCA_000611955.2 Stegodyphus mimosarum
CTGCTGAAGAGGCACCTGTACCTGCTTGCTTTAGATCTTAACTAAAATCGATAACTAAAACGATAGAATGTTAACTAAAATCCACCTCAAACACAAAACCTTGTTGCTTTGACTAACACGTGTTTCTGTTCTGTCTTGTAGAGTCATCTATCGAGGTATATCTTAGTTTAAAATGTAGAATTAAGATGTTAGAATTTTCAAAACGTTAGGAAGACCTGGTCTGCAACTGATTTCGTTAACGTAAGGAGATACATTGTTATGAATGTTGGAAGAAGTGGGGAAATTAAATTCAGCAGTTGAAAGAAGTTTCATGGGCAGTTTTAGTCAAATTGAAGTGAAAATAGTTGACGAGCTTACCATAATTTTTATTTTAACTCTGATAAATTATTTACCATGTTCCATCACTTGGTGAAACTGCGCTGCCTGAAACATTTCACGTTTAGAACAATTTTCTTTCTTTTTTAAATGATATTAAATTCATATATATTTTCCATTAGTTTCGATGTAACATAATTGATTTCATTTAATTTTTGCAGTTTTTCTCCCTCGTAGAAAGGCGACCCACCTATTAGGTGTAAAGCATTGTAGGTTTTATTAGCTGCGCTGTAATTCAGCAAATCATTACACATTTGCTGAATTACAGAACTGCTTTGGTTAAACTACGAAGATATAAATAAATACAAAAAGCGCATGAACGAAACACATAAATTATTAATAAATATAGACTTAATATGGAAGGTATAAAGTACACAAATAACACACAAATATACGGATGCAACAAGAGAGGAGGGGCTTATTCAAAAAAGAATGCAATATTTTTTTCCTAATGGTGGACTCTCAGTCAACTTCGGCTTGCCCACAACTAAGACCAGAACTGGTGGTCACTTTATCATGGAGACACCTAATAGGTGGGTCGCCTTTGTCGCCTAAGGAAAAACGTACAGTTGCAACCATGTCTTCTCCGGGATTCGTACCCGAGCCCTTTGTTATCTCAGTCGGCTCTCCTAACCACTATATCGTATGGGGGAGCTTAAGAACGCAATATAAAAAACTAAATTCAGAGAGTGTTTACACATTTCCCAAACCGAAAACCCCAACCTTCAATAAAGAAAAAAAAAAGCATATGTTTTTGGAATAAAAATTTTTGGCAACAGGTTATTATTATGAAGTGAGATATTTACTCGTCTTTCAAAATGTTGTGACCTTTGATGAAGCATGGGTTTTGGTTATGTTAATGCACAGAAAGTTTCAGTAAGGGTTTTATGATTATCACAGGAATCTCTTCCAGTGGGAAATTAAATTAAGGAGAGTGAAAAAAAAATGTTAAAATTAACTCAATACACTATCAAAAGAATGTTTTCTGTCCTATATTCATAGAAGTTATCTCCTATATTCCTCAAATATATCATTAATATATTTATTATTACAATGACTTCCAAAATTTGAAACTTTATCAAAATACAACAAATCATTGTTTGAAAGGCACCTCTGGATTCTTTATGAAATGAAGACTAATGCAAGTATTGCATATGCACCTTTACGAGGTGCACCTTACCATATGCACCTTTTCTCTGGAAGTAGTCTATATGCTTCACATACCGACTACTGTGACTTTGCTCTCTTGAAAAGAGTTCGTTGTAAGCGCAGACTCATCATGAAAAGCAATGGAAATCAGTACCCCTGGAAATTTTACGAAAACTCTTCTGTCATCGTTATAAGATGCAGTAAACGTTAGCTGAGCTGTAGCAAGTAAGCTGACACATATACCTTCTTATTTTCATAACACTGGATTGGGTCACTTAAAGTGAAAGGATGTTCGATTACTTTGTAAGGCTTATCCTAATTTTATAACAATTATTTTATGTACCTTTTCTATCTCTTCTGGCTTCAGCTTACAATTTCCTAGCAGAATGTATTTTCAGAAACGCCTTTAATGCAAATAGTTAAGAGAAGTATTTAAGTCGATGCTCCACTAACTTCGTTAGAGAGACAGAGTTCCTGACTAGAGCGCGTTTGCCTTTTTCTACGTCTCTCTGATATTACTACGCTCGGCCGTACCTTAGGCCCTTGATAGCTTCGCCTACTTAATTGAAATTTAGGGGCCAACTACTTAGAATCCTGATAGCTTCGGCTACATCTTTTAGTTTAGCATTAGTTAAGTTTTAATTTGAATTCATGTCCAAGTGGATAGGAGCCGACTGTGTTCATCCTTATTTCGAGAAATAAAGGGTTATCCTGGTGACGGCACCATATGTAGTAAAATTATTTGTGTGTAGTAAAAATAATAGGTAAAAATAATATGATAGGGATATATATGCTGATATGTATAAAAAGGCCGAAATAAGCCGAAAAAGTGGAAAATAAAAAATGGGAGATTAAAGTGGTTCCGAAATAACCCGAATGATAGGGATAAAACATGTGACCTACAGAGGATAACAAAATAATGTACTTACTCCAGACGCTGTGATTGTTGAAGAAGAAACTGCAAGTTAATCATCTAAAATTCAATCAATTTATTTTTGCAATGAAAAAAATTACTTCTGGAAATAAAATAAAACAAGAAAATTAAATAACCAGATCATAACTATAGTCCTACTATACATGCAGAACGTCCACTCGTTAAACGATACACTTCGGCGCACAATCCATTTTCATCGTTTTCTATAAATCACGAAAAACCTGGAATCGAAAATATATGTAAGCCAGCAATATACTTATCTCGAAGTTTTTAATCATTTTGAAGCTTGTACCAGCGAATTTATTTGGAGCAGTGTACCACGTGGCGATAGACAATGGATGATCCTTAGAAAGCACAAAGAGTTTGCTTATGATTCTTGCACAAAAGAAATAATTCAATCCTGGATGAATTTTCGGAAACTGCATGTAGAATGAATATTCTCAAGGAAATACTTCAGCTGGCTTTCTATAAATCAAGAACCATATCGTCAGACTTTTCAGGAGAGTTAAGCGTGCATGTTGAAGCGAGGTGGTAGGTTAAGATACAGGCCGAAGCCCGTCCTTCACCTTGAACTCCAAGCAGCGAAAGAGAGAGAGAACCGGTCGGAAAGTCCCTCGAAGGCATGGACGAAAACGATTACGATACCCGAACGATACTCAGGATGATAGATGCCTGCTTGCTTGCAGATTAACCCTTCTTGAGTCTTATGTCTCTGTTCACACGCTCAAGCGATTATTCGCTTATCAGTGTAAGCGTTCCTCACACTGAACTAAGAAGTAAAAGAGTGGACCAAGCAACTTAAAATGATTATTTGCAGAAATCTTCTCAGAGACCAGGATAGTTCCAGAAAGCAACTGCTCTTCATCGTTTAGAGCTTCCTTATTTTTTTCACACACATTTGGAATTTTACATAAATTGCACTGTATATTATAATGAATCATAACTATTAAATTAAATGTAATTATGATTTTTAATTAAATTATGCTTAAATTAAATTAAACTTGAATTGTAATGCATTTGCAATTTAAAAAGAAATTACTGTTTACTAGAATCAGCTCTGTTTTAAATTAGAAATTATTTAAACAGCAATACATGTACGTGAATATAACACCTTTTTTTGGGAGGGGGTGTTGATACTAGACAATTAATTTTGAAACGTCTCATGTTCGGCATCATTCTGTTGCCACACCAAATTCTTGCTTTCACTCTACAGTTCTACACTCCACGAGAAAATCATTACTGCTGACATTGATTGAAAAACCTCTGTTTTACTATGAGTTATCTAGAAAGAATTTGATCTCCATTATAAACATGCATGAATTCGATCAATGTATCCTCGAATTAAGAAGAATGTGTGTGTCATACATGTGCGACAGAATTTTGATATTTTGTACACTTAATAATTCAAGAAATCGGGTATGGAAGGGCAGTCAGAGAGTATATATAACCTTAGAAACAAGTAAGAAAACTTTAAAATGATCTTAATATCTTCTGCAGATAAGCAGGCTTGAGTTTATTTTAATTGATATGGCAAATATTCTAGGGCTTATTTGTCTAAGTGAAATGTTGCCTTCATACAGGGAATTCTAATGAATACTGCCTCATATTCACTTCAGACATGGGGTAAATCATTAAAACGCTTATGTAGTCAGCTTGCATAATCAGATGCAACAATATGTCGACGTACAGATGCTTTGTCAGCGTTGCAAACAAAACTGCTTACCGGAGGACAGATATTGCTGCTATTATTCCTTCACTTACAGTCTGTTAATTATCAGGACAGCGATGAATAATGCAGTCATGCTTTGACAGAGAACTTATAAAATGATTTTTAAAATATTAATTTTATTCGAAACATCAGTTAATACTGATATTTCTCTTAAAGCTTTCACATTACAAACAAGTCATTGAATGATTTATGTAAGTATTAGCAAACAGTTTGGTATCACTAGCTTACATTTACATCAATGTTATAAACTCTTTACCTAAAAGAGAAATAGACTCAGATGTTATTCAGTTATTCAATTAGCACAAATGAAATATTTTTTTGGCATTTTTAAATTTTGTTCGTAATCGTTAATTGTCGCATGCAGTACGAAATAGAAGATCAGCGCATCTAATAAAACTATATGCATATTTAAAGTGAAATAAATTTAATTATGCATTTCTAAAAAATAAAAAAATATATAATTTTTAATTCAGATTTAATTCAGTTGGAAAACGTTAATTATAATTACTGGACATAATGAATCTTATATTTAAAACTAATCGATGTATAACTCAGTAAAAGAGTTTCTTTCAATTATATTTTCATTTTTTGTTCATAGCTATGTTATTTAGTTAATGTGATAATTATTTACTGGATGCTTCTGGTTTTCCTTAATGCTTGTTCCTTCTACGGCTCTGAATTCACGTTAACAGTAGGTAACAATGATTTGATGTGAATAATTTTTATAAATATTCATAAGGGGACCTGGTAAGGACACAATGGAAGTATATGATTTGTTAAGAACATAGCAAGAAATGCATTTGTTAGGTACATATCAACACATACTAAGGCTGTTAGCCCGTGTTTTAGACGACTTTCATTGTATTTACAGAAAAGGTTTTCCTAAAATTTCGTGTTTTAAATGTTTCATTTGATAACCCTAATTCTTTACTATCATTTTGCACCGTAATTTCCAAGAAAATAAAGTCCTTTGTAGTATCTGAAGAGGCAATTTATCCCATTCCTCTTGAACAGCTTTCCAAAGTCTAAGGAGGTATGTAGGACAACGTCTGGACGATCCACCTTTGAAAATTCCAAAAGGGCAAAAATCTGTGGATCAAGAAATTTAGTGGAGATATAAGTGAATGGTATGTTCTTGATACACGTTTTTTTGTTCCATTTTTTTCAGGAAATTAAAAGTGGATTTTGAAGTACGGCTGCTTGCTTCCTCTTGATGCAGTTCTACAGATTGGTGGCACTGCGGATAAAGAGAAGTTATTTCATATTTGAAAACTAGGTATAACATATGTTCCTGATAATATTTGGAATTGACCTTAACTGTTTTCTACACTCTCTTTAATTTTTATTGGTCGTTATATCAAAAACCAGCAATAATCCTAAATTCCTCTGAAAAACCTTTTTTAGATTCCTTGAATCAAGTTCTAAGATTTTTTTCCGTCTTTTTGATGATAATAAATGGGTCTCTCTTATTGCGATTAAATAAAAATTTTAATTTTAATATATGCACAAGTTTCATCTATTGTGACAACAGTTGTCCATTTTTATCCGAATAATTGTTTCTCATAGAGAATTTTGCAGCGCGTTCTGCTTTTGGCCATATGTTTTAAAGAAAAACGAATTAAACGATTTCATGCATGTTTATAAAGGAATCAGTTTTCTCGCCTATTTAAGATGCAAATCAGCATTAATCCCTTTGTTTACAGAAGATAATGAGCATGTTAATAACAAAATACAACTCTCCTTTGATTTCGAAGATTTTCTTTTAACGTTAAATATCTTAACTTTGCAACATTCGAAACATTCCGTTTATTACTTGGATATGTATTTTGAACAATTTTTCTCCTTAACTCTTTGACGACCAAAGCGCCCAACACGGCCCTTCATTGAGACGACCACAACCGCCCCGAAACCGCCGAAATTGCGATCTTGGTTTATTCCCTCCCCCTAAGGAATGCAGTAGCAGCTGCAGTTTCCCCATATGCATTGTATCAGTTTACTGCAGACAGCTTGTTCTGAAAGGCTTAATTGTGGTTTCTTATCTTTAGGGCGCACGTGACATTTCTTTGTTGATTTTCTGATTTCAGATTAAGAGCTTCAGAATAGGTTTATAAAGAACGGGGTCAAAGGCTAATGGAATCTTTGTTAGAAAGCAAAAACAGATGTCAATCGAAATTTTTACTCCTATTTTTGTGTTAATGGACAAGGAGGGGAGGAAATTGCTGTGAAACTGGAAAAGTATTTCGGGTGTTTCGACATTTTAAGAATAGAAGTGAGCAAAGAGTTAAAGCCAAACAATGATATTTTTTTCTTTTTGTATTGAAAATATTATCTATCGTGGCATTAGATAGCAAAATAACATGGATTTCACAATATTTTTCAATAATTAATATGAATAATTTTCTTCGGAAAGAACAAAAACGTAGCCTTCCGTCCATTGCTTCTTTAAAAGCGCCATTTTGCATGAAAACAAAATTGCGAAATATCAGATAATAATATATAATTTTAAAAATATAGTTGCAGTTAAAAATATTTTCGAAGCAGGCGATTTTTCATAACAAAGCAAAGTCGTTTCTGTAGTCTTAAGTGCTATTTATCATGCTATCATATATTTTTGCAAACGCATTTCAAGCAAAATTTTAAAAACCTTTTTGAGAAAAGGTTGACCTAGCTATCCTTTTTGTTATTTATCCAAGTGAATAATTTTATTATTAATTGAATGTAATGTATACATGTTTTTGTTTCTTTTTTACGGCAAGATTTTATTAAACACCTGCTTTTCATTTCACATAGTATACGCCTTTGTTTAAGGCAATTTGCCAATAATAGGAAGTTTAAAAACTAATTAAACGCTGAGTTACCACAAACAACTAAATCCGTAAATTTAATTAATGAGCTTCTGTGAGATTGCTTCCGTCAGTAGAATATTTGTTTGGTTTAAATCGAGCGTTACTAAAATCCGACATGTAGAATACTCGTATGCAAGAATTAATTAATCTTTGTCAGCTTTCTAAGAATTTCATTTGCATTGAGGTAGTTTGTATGAACTATTCATTTTGTTTATTTGCCGTGTTTTGTTTCGAGAGTTTAACAGACAGCTTATTTGAAAGAAGAATTGTTTAATTTTTCTCTGTGTTTGTGTTAAGATAGAATAATATATAATATAAGGAAAGCAGAAAACAAATTTGTATACTTTAAGGATTCAACAGCGCAGTTTTACCATTGTATATTATGATAGAATACTGCGTATTATTTACCTAAGAATAGAAAGAAGAATGATGAATATCATGTATAAACGAAGAAAGAATTTATGATACTCAATAACATTTTCAGTGTACCTAAACGTTAGTTGATGCAATGACGGCAATAACGCAGGGTGAAGATGAAAGGGTAACTTTCTATGTTTAGGGTTGCCTTTTTAACGTTTTGCATGCTGAATTTCTATATACATACTGAAATCACCTTAATGCAAACACTTATCTAAAACTCTATTCCAGTTTTTAATCTGTTCTTTTTTTCTTGCTTGTAAACTTTCATTCCCTACTCCTTTTTTGTTGTTGTCATAACTAATCTTACTTGTCTAAAATGAGAGCCCACGAAATTCATGGTGGCAAGAAGTCAAGGTTGCTCACATGTCGTTGTCAAGAACCATGACAGGTGATAGTATGGCCCCAGTTTTGAAGGAGAGCATTCCGAGCGTCTTCCATCCCTCAACCTCTCGAGAAGACTTTCAGCTCGGAGCATATTTTGAATGCCATCATGTCACACAGACACTGTATATTTACAAACATTCATGCCTTCTTCAGGATTAGAACACGGGCCTTCGCTACGGACGTCAAAGTCATTAACCACTAGTCCAGTTGGGCGGCGCATTTCATTTAAAATATTTGATCACAAAAGTTTGTGGTTCTAAACTTAAGACGGAGCTAGGCAAGTATCAGACTGTCTATGATTGGCGGACTTGTGAAGTCTCAACTGGAGAAATAAAATGTTGCTTTCCATAGCGAACGTCTCGTCTAATGAAGGCTCCACATAAGCAGCTCAGTACGTCCTGTCCTCTAACACATAATCTACTTTAGACTGTGACTATCCAGAACTGATATCAATGTCTGATAATGGACTAACTATTCAGCAGTGGACTGATTGCTACTTTCAGGAAAATCTACGTAAAACCATTCTTCTGAAATTTCTTCGAAAGCTACCGATTTCTGTCTGACACGATAGTCAGGAAACTCTGGAAAGAAACGTTGGCATTCTAGAAGCTATTTAGACTGGTGCGGAAAGAATGGTTGGAAATCGCTTAAAAGATCTTAATTCGTATTGAATGATTCGGTGGATGAGAATCAGTTGACAATGATGACGTGGTAGAGAACACTGGTTCTGCAACATTAAAGATGGTCAACAAGGATATAAGGGAACCTCTGGCAGACAACTGAAATCAGCTATCAACAGAAAACTGCAAAACCTTTTTGAACAGGAAGACGTACACTATACTACAGGAAAGTATCTTTTGCAAAAGATAAGACTAAGGACCGTTCCGTAAGGTAACATGAAGGACTGTGTGCTATCCATATGAATAGCACATGCTTATTTAATAAAATTGAGTTCATAGAAGTTGAGAGTTCGGCAAAGTGTTATTTCAAATGTAGCTTTTCATCTTGAGTATTAGAATATGCCTCAAAATGTTCAGAAATGTTTAAGAAATGATTTAAAAACCTTCAAAAATATTCTAAATATTTAAGAAAAGCTTTAACAAACGAAAAGAAGAAAGAAGAAAAATGCAAAAATGTGCAAAATAAACGCCTATGTCATCAGTGCGAGGCTTGGGTTTAATGGACGACGCATAGTTGGCATGTTGTGGGTGATTCTTCGGATTTAATGATTAATTTTTTGTTTGAATCAAACCTGAATAAAAATATTAATTCGTACCTAACCTTTAAGTAAATTCTAGAATTTCAAGGACAGTTATAAATACTAGTACTAAGATAAATACTAGTAATTCATACTAAGTAGTTGTAAACTACATTTGCTGCATTTGTTTTCTGATTACATCTGTTTTATCTATTGATTACATCTGTTATTTTTCTGAACTGATTAATTTAGTTTTATATCAACGATATTAAATATTTTTAAAGATAATTAAAGGAAATAACTTTCACTTTCAATTTTTCAGCCACGGCTCTTGATCATGCACATGATATCTAAAATTTATCAGAAATCTAACGGACTGAATGACGGAAAGAGTATGGATTGGTAATGATATTTCGTTAAGCCCCAGTCAGTTCATGCATGCATTTCCATATCAGAAACTGGTACACATGTATGTAAGATGTCAAAATAGGAAGAAAAATCCCCTCTTCAAGGCTGCAAACATCACCTGTTCAAGGGTCCATAATGCAACATGTTACAGCATACGTACACTGCAGTAAACGCATGCGAAATCTTAAATACGTATATGGAAATTGTGCGGAGCGTTTAGCATCCATAGAATTTATTGAATTTAAGTTAAAATGTATGTCCGAATAATTTTTCCTTTTCTAAAATAAAATGAAGTTTTAACCATCTAGCCAGTTTTGATTTTCTATCCAGTTAGATCTACGCAGCAGTTTTTTCTCGATGATGACTAAATGGATTGATTTCATATTGCGCAAAAACTACAACATACCATGTATGTTTTGAGTTCATTCTTTCTTTGTTTTATTATGATGTGTATTGATGATATTCAGAGAATAACATGTGGAAGCAATATATCGATAATATTTTCTATATTTATTGTATGATTTAAAGTAACGAAAGTTTATGGAAGATGTTCTACATGTCTTCATGTTTTATATACATTCAATGAACCTCCATATATACCTTGCAATATTCCGGTTCTAACTACACACGTTGCAACATAACGACGTTTATATCCTCCACAGCTTCATTTTTCCTTTTGAGAAGCGTAGAAAGGTATCGAGTAGGAGCCTGGTAGAGCATGGAGGCTAAAAGACTGGTTCACCACAAATTATTCATCTTCCTCGTAAATATAATTTCAGAACTTTTCGAACAGGAGCATGTTTTCCTGCTAATGGTTTTCTCGGCGATGTAGATTACCGTGTTCCGTTCACTGGCACTACAGAACACAGGAGGCAGTAGGGCACTACAGAAGCTACCCCTAACCTTCCATTAGGCGAGAAGTGGGTTGTAACAGTCAAAAAGTTCCCCCTTCCACAAGAAGGCCAAAAAGATTCCTTAAAGCCCGAGGGAACCCACTCCACAGACGGCATACTTTTCGTCGAAAAGAGCTGTCTCATGCGTAGAACGCTGAACTGGTTTCCCAGGGGCACGAAGACAACAAAGTGTGGGCAGCTTATTGAAAAATCTGCCTCCGGCCATTACGTGAAATGCTCGGGTGACTTGCGTCACTACCCTACGGGACAAATTTGAAAAGTTCCATCCAAGCTTTCCTTCTCCTCAAATTTCTGTCCACCTCTAAAGGTAAAAAAATATGAATTTTTTTCACTGAGTCTTCAAAATCGTGTCTTCCACGTTAAAGTAGTTGAGAGTTAGCTCAGACTTAGTAGAATCAAAATATATTTATTAGATTCCAAAGAAAACTTCGATCCGCATAAATGAAAAGTGCAAACCCTGATTTCTGAAATTTTACCATGCTATTATTGTAAGTGGAAAGAAGAGAAAATATTAAACAAACTTATGCGAAAAATATATAAAATATAGGGGTAAGAAAGGAAATGTAAAAATTAAAGAAGCTGACTTTAATAAACTTAGTTTACGGTTTAGCACCGTTGAAAAAAATCTCTATATAGTTTCTAATATAAGATTAAGTAGGTACATAAACTGACATGAAACTTAATAAAATAAAGTAGAAGAAATAAATTCAATAACATTTCAACTACCTATGTTATTTGATTTCTTCTAATCAATTTAGTTTGATATTGATTAATAATAAACGTCATTTCCCGTATTAATTAATGTAAATTTTAGCCATTTTCAATCGTTATGAATTCAACAACAGAAAAATCGCCAAACTGCGAAACAAAATTCTTTATTAGCAATGATTACAATTACTAATAATTAGCTTTAAGAATGGCTACTTTTGCGGATTAAACTGTTCTCACATGGTGAGTAAATGAGTGTGAGATTAGGGAAATGCCAAAAATAATCTTAGCCCTTCATTATGCTCAAAATATTACTCGTAGAGAATTTACTTAAAAATACAATTCATCTGCTTCAGGTTATGGCAACGCAAATGAATGAAAAGTGGCAGAAATATCTTTATTATATGCGGCTTAAGTGTCTGTTTGTCGTCAATAGTTTATTGGTTGCTTGCGTAACTGAACTAGCCAATGGGATGAAGTTGCACGGCCTTCAAATAGTAATAAATTTTATCACAATAGTTATCATTGTTTTAATTAAATTATCATGGTATTTAAATAATTTTTATTCATACAATTCTTGCTTATTATGCATTTAAATATATTAACATACAAATCACCTAGAAACGTGCAAACGTTGAGAAATTAAAGGAGACGAAACCATCTAACAAGTTATGCGTAGTACATCTCATCAGGTAGGTTTACCCAAACTCCTATGCTAAACATCCTTTCGCGTAAAGAATTTTAAATTTTGCCCGATTTTATTTCGACATTGTATTTTAAACTGAATTCTCAGCTGAACGCAAATTCAGCGTGTCAGGGGGAACGTGAATATTTGTTTGCATTAGCAATCATCTGTTTTTGAAATGGTTTACAACTGAACGCAAATTGAGCGTGTCAGGGGAAGGTGATCATTTGTTTGCATTGGCAATCATCTGTTTTACATAAAAACTACGTCTTAACGTAATGTCTTTTAAAAATGTCTCCTAGAAAATACAGCACTGAAGAGGAGAGAAAAGGAGCTAAAGCCGCACAAAAACGGCTTTCTCGACAAAAAAAAACCACTGAGCAAAGAACGAAATGTACCGTCAGTGGTTTTCTTCATAGCACTCTACTTTAAGCAATTAAGCAAGTAGAAGGGGTAAACCCCGTGGGGCAATACGCAAAGGGGAGTTCTCGCCGCCTGCCCTGAGTAATTCAGTTTGAATTAGCGGACACCTTTGCAGAAATAATTTTAATTATAATTTATAATATCTAGAATAGCGGTCATTTCGTGTGACCGCCGAGTATTCTAATAATCGAATAAACACTGCTGCTCAAAAAATAAGCACCAAAAGCAAAACACAGAATAAAACAAAAACTATTTAACGGATATGTGTGAAGTTGATCCCAAAGTTTGATCTGGCGATACAAGACCACATAGCAAAAAATGAGCTCCTAGCGTCATTGAGAGTCCATTCCTCTAGTAATTCATTTCGTAGTTCGTGAAGTGTGTCTGGCGGCATCTGCTACCCATCGTCCCAGCATGTCCAACACATGCTCTATGTGATTCAGGTCCAGTTGTCTAGCAGGCCACGGCAAATGTGGAATGGTTTTGTTCTCCAGATAACTATACAATACTCGAGCTCTGTGCGGGCGAGCGTTATCGTCCATAAATATCGCGTTGATACCAGTTTCAGTGATAAAAGTACGCAGAAAAGGGCGCAAAATTTCGTTGCGATGTCGGATGGCTGTGACGGATCCGCCAAGAATCATGTAGAAGTCAATGGAGTAGTTTATTGCTAACTCAGCCCATACAAGTCTTTTCCTCTGTAATGTTCTCTTTTGGCGATGTTTGGAACTCAATAGAGTGTCCTCGGCTCTCGCCATATCATCTCGCCCTTCTGGCTGCTAAATCGAGACTCACCCGTAAAGAGTACGTGAAACTACTGCTCTGGTATGCAACTGCGATGTTCACAGGTTCACCTGAATCGTCCTCTGATATGGATAGGGGCAAAGAAACACAAACCACTGGTCATCGAACATATATTCCATCTTCATGCAGTAGCCGTGATCCAGGTTGGAGGTATATTGACCGACCTGCAATATCAAAGAGATGCGATGCTAGCTGTTGTACATTTAATGATCTACGGTATCTTGTACATAGCAGCAGAACGCGACTGTCTGCCGTTGTGGTAATCCTACAGCATCCAGATCCACATGGTCTACAGAGATCCAAAGGATTGCCTTGTACCAGATTGCAGCATCCCTACAGTCCTTCAACGCATTTCATCGTGTTAATGGCGCATCCGGCTCATGCTTTCCGCTTTGGCTTGCTCGGATTACGCGCCTCTTGCGAACTGACGCATAGGTCCGACATGTTCCTTAAGGGTTTTGTGGTGTGAGTGCTGGACTGAGTTTTATAATTCTGGTTACGTTTCATTCGGCAATTTAACCTCTACGTCATTTGTAAATTGTATGTTTTAACTCTCCTTTTTTACACTCGCGTTTTATTTAGCGTTTGTTATCTTTTGAACAAGAGTAAATTTAGAAATATTTGTAGACTTCGCAAATAACAATCATCTGTCAATTAAATCTTAAAAGCCATTAACATACTTTCTGCCTTATTTTTTCAAAGATTTCATTTACATATTTAAATCTACTAAATAAAGAGGTGATTAAAAATGTGTATTAATATTTTGTTATAGAAAGATGATGCCATTTAAACACAATTGTTTATGTAATGGCATAATTTCAAATGCAGGTAATTTTTTCCTTTTTTAGCGTCTACTCTTACCACAACAAACCATGTTAATAAAACGTGGTCAAAAGTAATTAGCAGAAGCTCGTTGAACCATAAACTTTATTAAGTTACCTCTATTACCTTCCAGTCATTCAATATATTTTCTCAAAAAAGCAGTTAACTTTTCGGCGAACGCGAAGTCTTTTAAGCGCACATTTCGAGGTTACGAGGCTTGACTTAATGCAAACGGGTAGATAAATTTATATATCTTACTGTATTGTAAAGCTTAAGAACAAGACGATAAGGGTCAAATTTCAGGCCAACGGAACTTTCAAACGACGCTAGTACTTATTTAGCTGGATAATATTTCATGTGTCTTTTTACATCTAAGTAACTGCTGGTATGTCGTGCTCTCGAGTGCATTCTACACGTTTCATAGAGTGAATAACGTTGTAACCAATCACATAACATTATTACAGTCGAATATAAATTATTTGTTTCATGAAGACTGTGTTACTGTGCTTTTTATTTGTTTCTTACTTATTGAAGAAAGGCAAATCATAGAGCTGCAGTATCTTTCCGATACTTGGAATTGCCTATTGATGATTGCAAAAATGGTCATCTGCAAATCTAATAATTAATAATAATATAATACAAAATATATATAATTCTAATATAATTTCTTAATACAAAATTTTTGTAGTGTAGATTTCTAACCAAATCTTCTTTCATTTGACAGAACAAATATTAGCAGAGCTGTGAATGGAATATTGGTACAGGTTTATCAATACATATAATCATAAGATTGCAAAAAATTCTTTATTAGACAGCAGCATGTAATCAAGCTACAAGAAGCCAGGAAATATTAGACTCTAACTTTCCTAAATAAGCTTAGCTTGTAAAAGAAATGAATTATTTTCTTTCGCACCACAGACAGGGAATAAGAATTTGTCAGTTCTTCACGCTTTATTTAATCTTAGCAGTAACAACGAAGAAGAAAGCAAGGGTAATTCTTGCATTGTGGCTGGGGTTGTAAATAGTTGAATTTTATGGATGAGCGATTTGCTCAGGGAACGGAAATATGAGATTTCTCGAATATTTTGCTCTATGACAATAATAATGGCTCAGTGGCAAATTTGTTTGAATGTTTGTTTACTCAGCTATAAAGCGAGGCTTGAATTTCGTATTTCCATTAATTTACCACCGGTTTTCTCTTAAGTCTGTGAATTCGTTAGTCTCCTTAATTTCCATATGCGCTAGTAAAAAATCCTCCATAATATAGCTTAGAAGTAATGAGTGCCAAATACAAAACGAACTCAGTTGTATTTTTTAGACCAAAGAAAATCTGAATTTGATATGAAATTAGTTCTTTCAGAGTCTAAGCGCATGAATAGCGTTTCTTGCAATCATTTGTTTAATGTATTGTGTTTTATTTAAAAATTGCAACACATTGTAGAGTCTTCTATTATGTTTTGGAATCATACACTGTATACCCTAGTTGAAATGATTGAGTAGCGAATTCTCACTAGGTCTTGGAAGAACAGTTCGCTGCAGAAGAAGGTTTAAATTACACTTTTATTTGAACTTAACAGAAATACACTTGTTCCGTGCTTGCAATCTACCACCACTTGTGGCTAAGTAGTTTAAGAGAAAAATAAGATGTGGCACTTACGTAAAACCCGACGACCATTTTTGCTTATTAAATACGTGCGATAAAAAAAGACGCCATTTTCTCCCCAAAAATGGAAAACCCGTCTTTAAACACGCTGGGTTGGGTGTAACCTTGATTACACATGTTAGTTATTATTCTTGAGGTAAGGACTCCTTTTTTCCCCCTCTGTCACGCATTTTCGAAAAAAATATTAAAGTTTCGGACCTGCGTACTATAGAAGAGTATGCTGTTGAATATTTCCAAAGTTGTTAAAGGATCTTATTTTAAGGGGTTTCTAATAATTTTTTAAATTTAACTGCTTACTCAACCTCTCTTAGTGCCGTGACAAACTAAACTAAATAGCTTACTAAAATATACTTGTTACTAAAATCAATTCTAGTCAGAAGCGGAGGGAAGGAACTGACTGATTGATCTAACTCAACATAATATTAAATATAACCTTTTCTTGAATCACTTAACTGACACAAAACAAAGCAAAGCAAATTCATCTTAATAAGTCTTAACCTAAAAACACAAGAAGGAATAAATCTTCTCTGGTACTCGGTAGAACTGAATACTATATCTCAACTAAAACATTTCTATAATTCACTCATTTCTAAAATTAACTTGAGAATAACAAGTTCATATTCATTAAATCAAAACTCATAGCACCAGAGAAGAAAAATTCAAACACCAATCAATCAGATCCATTACTAAAACTGAAGCACTAATTTTAACTTTCTTGGCACCTAAAAAAAACATTCAAAGAATCATTAAAAAGTGGTTAGCACACATTTTCTAAACAGGGCGCGTTGTGAGTACCCTAAAATGCATAAACATTGTACAATAACCTCAAGCAAAATCTCCATGTTTCTTAAAAGCCTCACGGCTCAAACAAATGGAGTGACTGAACAGACCAACTACGTAACACAAAACAAATGCAAGTAATAACATAAAATCAAACTCATTTTTTAATATGTAGGATAAATTTATGGGAGAGCTGGCCAGACTACCCTTACATACAATAGCAATTAATATTCTACATTAAATTTCTTCAAGAGTCATTTATCAAGATAAACTTTTGCAGTTTAACATAACACGATTACTTAGAATAACTGGAACATTAAATGAATTATTCAAACTGGATCTCACTTAAACTAATATAGAAATTATCATTAACATAAATTTCATATTTCTGACAATAATTTTAAATTTTTCTAAGACACATAATTTTTATCTATTATCAAATGCATTTACGCAAGATTTAATTAAGACAACTACCAAAGAAAATATAACTCTCAGGTGAACTACCGGAATCCATCATCATAAGAAGCTATAGGCGATGTGATCGTAGGAAGCTATAGGCAGCAGATGAATTCCGCCATTTAACTGGTCCTAGGTAATCAGCTCCATAATAAAGTTCAGTAAAAATTACCTCTTGTAGAAACGTAATGAAAAAGCCCGGCAATAGAAATTCTAAAATATGGATGTAAAAACAAAATGATGAAACAGGTGTCACACAGGCGCTTCAGCTGCGATTTTCAACCAGAACCGGCAGAAAACCTCCAAAATTGTTAGGTCCCAAATAGGTGGAGTTGATTAACCTAAACGAATTTAACCACTGCGTTGTGTTAAGTAAAAAAAATTAGTTAGTGCATACAACCCGATGAACCTCGATACTGATGAAACAATGTAGTGTTAACATATTTTAAAGGAAAGACATAAATCAGTAATACTAAAAAAACTATAGAGTTTATTATAATTTCTCTTTAAACATATCCAAATTTTTAGTACTAAACCCTTCCCGCCTCCGGAGGTAACATACACATGTGTTGTCGACAACTTTCTATTATGTTCTAATTAAACCCTGTGAATCTTCTACACTCATATCCATAAATTAAGGACAATGCAAAATCAGGCAAACGAAGAGTTAGAAGCAAAACAAATTTGACTTATTTGTAAAGCTTATTTATTAAATAAAAGGTAAAAAACAAAAAAAAAGATGCTATATGTTTGATATTATTAAAAAAATAGCGATTTTTTCTCCCTGGAGCAAATTACAAAAAGAAATCTATTTACAAAAAAACAATATTACATGTTTCGTATGATTGTTAATACATTGTATGTCTTCCAGACGATGCAATACAGTCCGTACAACGCCTAGGCATGCTGAGTATCAAATTATCGATCTGATCTTGGGGGATAGATATTACACCACTCAAAAAGCAATGCTCTCCGAAGTTCCGGTAGACATGCAGGAGAAGGTTGACGGGCTGCAACTCGTCGGCCAAGCAAGTGTCACACGTGCTCTACTGGATTCAAGTCCGGTGAGAATGCTGGCCAGTCCATACGGGTGATATCCTCCGGCTGAAGGCGTTCGCTTACGATGTTTGCGCGGTAAGGACGGGCGTTGGCATCCATAAACACAAATTGTGCGCCCATAGCGCCCCGAAACAAACGTACATGTTGTTCCAGAATGACGTCCCGATAGATTTGGCTTGTCATGGCTCCAATTTGAACATGGAGGTCAGTTCTGGAACCCAAAATAATTCCAACCCAAACGAGCACTCCTGCACCACCGTAACGGTGTCCTTCAATGATGTTTTCTTGGTGGTAACGGGTACGTGGAGCTCTCCATATGAACGTCCGGCGAGAATCAGACTGCAAGCTAAACCTGGACTCGTCGGAAAACATCACACAAGCCCACTGTTTCGATGTCCACAATGCATGCTCTCTACTCCAGGCTATCCGCAGGCGACAGTGAATTGCAGTAAGTGGAACGCATCTGACAGGTCTACGAGCATATAGACCAATCTGCCCTAAGCGTTTGTACACGGTCTGCCTTGAAATTGTCGTACCAGTGGCTGAAGAGAGCTGACGAGACAGATCTGAGGCTGTGCTCCGCCTGTTTCTTTTGGCAGTAACTGCCAAATACCTGTCCTCATTCGGCGTTGTAACTCTGCGGCGACCTGTGCTGTAACGTCTACTCATATTACCATCATGTTGGAATCGTTGCCGAAGCCTGGTGATGACACTATGGGTAATTTTAAGTTCGTCTGATACTTCCAGTTGGGTACGCCCACATTCCAGACGGCCGATAATTCTACCACGTAAGAAATCATCCAAATGCGTCCTTTGTGTCATAACTATTCGGTTATTGCACTGAAACGCTTATAAAGCGCCTGCGAACAATTTTACTTCTTTGCCTGTATTCCTTATATATCACTCTCTTATACTCTCTTCATTGTGACGTACCATCGGTGTCATCTGGTTACTTCCTGAAATTTGCATATGATTCTTGAAGATGTGTGTAGTGATTTTACAGATGATATGTTTATTTCAGAGTTCGATTTCCGCGTGACACCGTATTATCCTTAATTTCTGGACATGAGTGTATAACAATTAATTAAGAACTGACTATTACATTGAGTTGGAATTTAAATAATTCATGACCACTATTTCAAACATTAATATTGGGTTTCACAATTCAGCAATTTTAAAACAAGAACTTAAAATTAAAAAAAAAACTATTAGTTAATCATAACTGTTTCAGGAGTTAAAAATATAAAATTCATAACAACTATTACCCTTAACAATTTTAAGGTTCTTACACCTTCACAAAAAAACAAACTGTAATTTTAAGTAAAAGTTTCTTAAGAACTAAAGTTAAGTCTTCTAGAATTAAATGATAAAAAAAAGTCTTATCTGTGCTCTAACTGGAATTTTGTAGGGAAGAAAATGATGTAGAAGATCGATTCAGCTGAATGACTTCGGCGATATGTATGAAGGAAAACTTTGGCTGTAAGAATCGAAAGTCAGGCACAAACTCGTCGGTGAACAGCAGGATGGATAGCAACGTCGAAGCAATATGTAGATCCGGGAACTGCAACAGTGGGCTGGAAGCCATAATCAGAAGAATTTCTTAGAAATGATTTATTTTTTCTTAAATTGTTTAAGCTAGAAACTTGAAAGTGATCTTAAATTAAAAGGCTAATTTTTCTGCATCCAGTGATATAAATTAATAGAGGATCAACTTAAGTTAAGTAATTTTAAATCAAGTTTATTACGTAGAAAAGCACCTAATTCCATTGTGTGTTTCAACGCGTTTGCGAGTAACCAGTGGACGAAACGTACAAATCTAAAGTACCAAACACCCCTAATTAAAATTAAACTAAAGCAAATATAAATACAACATATTAAATAAAATAACGTTGTGTAGCATAAATTTAGAATAATGAAAATAAATCTTAAGTAAAACTTAAATAATTAAGTGTTACCTTAATTTGCTACACAACAAAGTTATGGAAACTTACCGGCCTCACAAAATGTGTTAATGGCCACGATATGGCGATATTATGGAAAATTAAATTTAAACAAATGATAATATAACAAATTTGAAATAAAAATAAGAATAGACGTTTGTTATTGTATTTAGTAAATGGGTGTTTTTGGTTTGGCGGGATTGGCGCCGTCTCTCGTGGTCGACGTAATTTTCCGTAAGTACCTAAGAGGTAAAATCACAATAAAGTAACATGGACTACGCGACTGGCTATTTATTTATCTGAACTGCTAAACTGGCTGCACACAACAAAGTCGAACCTAGACCATCTAGTTAATCGAAAGAGAATAGCTCAGCACCAATTATTCACGTACAAGGCTACTTCAAACACGCGGCATAAATTCGGAACTAATTCTCCTCTCGAACTCCTAAAACCGCTGCTTAATGGTTTCGAACTCACTTAGATTTCCATACTATGTCATTAAAACTTACATTCTGGAGGGAAACTGAAATCAAAAGGGAATGGAATGATTCTGAGATAAAAAAAATAATTGGATAGAATAAAATAAGACCACAAAGAAGGATTCACTTGATGCTCAATATTGCCACACGCACATTTCATCATATGATCACTGTATTTAGAAAGAAAAAGCTGGAGCAGGTTACCTTACAGTTGCGTACAGATAGAACAGAAGCTGAGCAGAATTACGCCAATTACAATATGAATGTTATTGAAGTTATAATTCTACTTTACTTGGATTTATAAATTAAGATTTGGATTCACAAAGTTATCGGATAAAAGGCATTTACCATCTTATAAGTACATGCGCCATTAGTATTACGTAAAAATTTTATGGTACAGTTTTAGGGTAGGAATGGAAAGTAAAGAAATTAGAATGAATACTTTAAAGGTTTTGTGTTGTAAGTTACGATTACAACTATACATGTATCCATCAAGTTTTTGTCGGCCTTCATATTTATATGTATAGACCGGGTGTCTTAAATTAAACTGTCCGCTTTAAAAAATTTGTAACAGGAAAGCAGTTAAACTTAAAACACAATTCTTGCCGCAAATTCATGTGACAGGGCATACATTCTTCCTCCCAGAGTTCCTTATTTCAGTTCAAGCATTTTCTAATAGATAGCACTACATGTTTCTTCTACTGTTCATTCCAGTTTTGATGTATGCAATTCATTGAAATATGCTTGCCCAGAAGTGTTTGATGTTTTAACTTATAAGGAGTGTTATCCGTGACTGCACTTGTAATAGAGAGTTGAAGAGCAGATTCTGTAGGAAAGTGTTGAAAATAACATATTTGTTGGAGCAGAATTTTCGCCGAGTAGCGCAGATTATTACAGCAGCAAGAAGTAGTTTTCACTGCAAATTCCAAGTGGCTGATGGTCCGCAGCCGAATACAATAAAAGAATTCTAGGAGAAATTCAAACGAACGGACGGATGGTTCTGCGGATGAAAAAGTCGGAACTGCTCAACGTCACCGATCGGTTATTACAGATGCAGATGTAGATGTCGTTAAGGAAACAATTGCACGCCTTCCTAGAAAATTATTTCGAAACATTGCAGCGCACTAAGTAATACATAAGAGCCTGAACTTGTTCCAGTACTAATTTCAAACACAGCAACCGCTTCAGACTACATCAGTAGAGAAAAGGAACATGTCAACAAACCAAATGAAAATGATTGATTGACATTGGCTGGAAATGGTTGACGTCGGCAATATTGATGTGAACTCTATATGGTTTCTAGATGAAGCACATTTCCATCTCGACGGATTCGTCAATAAGCACAACTGGCAAATTTGGGGAACTGAGAACCCTAACGTGTGTGTTCCACAATCACTCTATTCTAAAACAATGACTGTATAGGCAGCAATTTCCAGGTAAGGTATAATCGGATCCTTTCTTCTACATGATGCAATAACTTCAGACCGATATATTCAAATTTTGCAGGATATTATGCCCACTATAAATACTTTGATCGAATCATCCGCTACAGTGATAAGTCACATCGGACTGCTGCAGTTTTTATTTCCTTGGAGGGATATTTTGATAATCGTATATATGCTACTCATGCTTTATAGAAAATGCAGTAGAGTAGGCACCGTATTCATAGACTTGAATCAGCGGTTTCTTCCATTCGGGTTATTTGAAGAATGCATCACTGAGCCTTGATCACTTGAGAAACTTGGAGAAATAATCAGTGTAGCCATTCCATTGGCCATTTTACAGAATAAATGTCTGCTAATTTCGTCCTACGATTACGACAAGTGATTGCGGCATTGTAGTTAATAGTGAACATTTAAAATATCGCAATGTAGTTTTCATTCATTAAAAAATTTCAAAAAATTTTAATGAGATTTTAATTACTTTACTTTGATTTAAGGGTTTACTATCTGCAGCGCCATCTTCCAGAAAAGTTTTGAACTCTGGGAGGAAACTTTCATACCCTGTTATATGAATTCGCTGCAAGTTTTTTTTTTTTAAATCATTACCGTTTTTCTGTTATAAAAAAGCAGTGAGTCTATTTTAGGACCCCCGTTTCATACCAGAATGAAAATACGCAGGATTAAATTCCAACTTTACGAAAACTACTTTGCATTTGCCCTATTTCACTTTAGTAGAAAACTAGAACAGTATTTAACATAAACAAGAACGGTTGATTAAAATAAACTTTAAAAGAGTTTATTAAAATTCAGTTATATTGCTGTAAAACTTGTTTGTTTGATTAAAAGAATATTCAGTCTTATTTTTCTTGATGAAATAATTTAAATAATCATTCGTACGGAAATAAATGCGTTTTTTGTGATTAACATGTTATATAACAGATAACTAAATTATGAGAAAAAGAGGACTTTAATTATTGCGCATTTTAAAAGTTGTTTATTTAACAGAAATCTTCTCTGAGTACAAAGCTTTATTAAATCTATTACTTGTAATCGCTTAATAAAAGAATCCAATTGAATTGTTTTTAACTCAACGTGCTTAATCACTCTAGTAAAGCATAACGTAGAAAATAATTCAAATGCCTTTGTCCCTAAATTGAACTTCCAGTCAAAAACATTTACCTTGAGCGGAACTCACTTCTTTTTACGGTTAGATAAATAACTGAATATTATATTTATATTATATTTAAACTCGTTTTAAGATTTCCTCCATTTCCACTTGTCAGAGGTATTGCAATAAAACACAAGGAAGACTTTTAATGTTAGATATTAAATTGGTTTGCATGAAAGCAATATTTTTCTCAATAAATATTTTCATTACGTTTTAAGAATTCGTCTCTTCAAAAGACGAATTTACGCATAGCTACGCTATGAATTTTAATTTGAATTACTTTTTTTTCAATTTATATTAGATTTGAGTCACTAGCCTTTTATTCAAACAAAGGAAAATAATCGGATTTAGTTCACATCTTTTAAAATATATACCTTATATAAGTCAATATTATGTTATAAAATGCTTATTGCATTACATAAAATCATAAAAGTTTATATCATCGTTACATTAAATTCTGCACCTATAACCGTTAATTTACGAATGTAAACAACTGACTAAGGTTTTCAATGATGTGGATTTAACTTTAATTAATGAGATTTGATTTAATTAGTAACCTTGCAGATTCACTAGTTCTGTTTGTTTGTTTGTTTCTAAAAGCAGTTTGGCTACTTGACTATAAGCAGGCCATTACTTAATTAGGCTGCCGCAGTCACAGGTACAAGCACAACTACACTAAGATAGAACTCCCACAATGGATGGATTACTACTGATACAATTTATAGACTTTCTCATAGACTTCTTGCCTTATCAAATTTTCGCAAAATCGATTCCACCGTAGAAGGTTTTTTTATGATAAAAACCTTTTCTTTTACCTTATAATAGAGGGTAGGTCTCCGCGAAATATTTAGTATCTTCAGTTTCATGGCAGCTGTCGGAGAGGTCGGAGTTTGGAAGGTTAAATCTTATGGTTACAGCCGAAAACATCGCTGCAAAAACATCGCGGACGAAACCGTCCCGAACAAAACAACGCAAGGCGAAAACGTCGTGATACAAAACATCGTGGGAGAAAATAAAGCAAAGAGAAAACTTTGCAGTTCTATAACATCGTGGTGCAAGATCCGTCGGAAAAAATACGGTTCGAAAACTTCGCAGTTTAAAAACATCGTCGTCGGAAATATCGTGGTAAAAAACAAAGTATCTACAAATCATCGCATGACGATAACATCGCAGACATGCTTTTTGCAGGCTTTAGTAATTGTAAATGGATATTTGCTTGAGAGCGCAAGATCGAAAGAAGGATAAATTTTGCTTTCATAATTTTTATTAATTAATATTTTTTTTTAAAAAACAGAACAAACAATTTAAACAAAAAAAGAAATGATTTTCACTATAAGAGTATCAGATTAACAAAAGTGAAGAAAATAATATCATTATTAATTTAGCAATTTTTTATAGATACGTTCATGCAGTTACTTATCTTTCTTTTTTAAATTCTACTTGAAAGAAAAAAAGAAAGAATTTTTCTTGAAAGAAAAATTACCAGTAAAACTTTACAAAAAATTAATTTATTAATGTTCTTTGTTAGTTAACTATGTCAGTTTAAAATTAAGTGCTATAAGTTGCATTAATTTTCTATGCTTAAGTTTCCATTTTACATTTTTAGCAAATATTTGTTAATTAATAAAAAATATGATATTGAAAATTATCGTTCTTTCCATCTTGCGCTCACAAATCATTATGCTAGTTTTTACAATTATTAAACAATCATTAAATTTTATAATTATTAAAGCCTGAAAAACGCATGTCTGCGATGTTATCGTCATGCGATGATTTGTAGGTATTTTTTACCACGATATTTTCGATGGCAATGTTTTTAAACTGCGAAGTTTTTGAACCGTATTATTTTCGACGACGATGTTTTGTAATACTGTGATGTTTTAGAACTGCGATGTTTTCCTTTGCTTTATTTTCTCCCACGATGTTTTCTACCAGGACGTTTTCGCTTTGCGTTGTTTTCTCAGCGACGTTTTCGTCCGCGATGTTTTTAACGCGATGTTATCGGTGGACACCAATCTTTTAAAGTACGCAGGAAAACGGCCATAACGTGTTTAAATTTAATTTAATTCTATGTCACTATAGGTTCGTATTTTTTTTATTGTCACAATTGTCATATGGTTTTAATTTTTATCTAACACTTCTCATTCTTCTTTCCATAATTTGTAGGTATAATTCTTCAAAAAGGTCGCTGCCTTCCTCTTCGACTTCTGCAGCACAGTGATTTCAATATTATTTTGTGAAATAGCCTCTTTGGAGAATAACTTCTGCTCTGCAATAAGCCCGCATGTGCTTTTACCCACTTCAAGTAAATTATATTCTCCCCCAGCAGTTTAGAATAAATTTCCATATCTAATATCAGCTTATTTGTTTGATCCTGCGAGGAGAGTGCCCGCAAATGTGGTGAAATATATATATATATATATATTGATTTTATTCTCGAATTAGTTCTGAAGGTATAGTCACTAGGTTATATCGATGTAGAAAACTTGAAAAATGTGCAAAGCCTTCGCCGGGATTCGAACTCCTGAAATTTTGATTACGAGTGAGACGTGCTTCCAGTTACACCACGAAGGCACGTGGAACGCAGGTAGAAAATACCTTTCAACCTTACACAAAAATTCTAGAAGGAAGAACAACTTATCATTTATATATCTTCAGTCGCTGTTTTGCATATCAACAATTCCATTATAATGTTTTTTATGTTTTGTTTTTAAAATTACTAAAAGTACTCTGTTCTTTCATTAGTGGATTAATGTTCTTTCATTTTTGGAACTTCTGCAGTATTTAATGTGTATGATTCTGATTTCAAAGCAGCGGCAATGATTAAGATAATTCGGTTGCGTATATTCGTCTAATAATGTTTCCTGCATATTACCATATGTTTTTATATGATACATGTCTTCTTTGTGAACTTAAAACATTTAGTACATGATGCTTCATTAATAACGCAAGTGGTAAAAGGCCCATTAACTCCTTTCATTGAAGCAAATGCCGACGCACCTGTGACATTTAATTCTCATCATAATCAGCCATAATTACGAAAACATTATAAGCCACTTGTTGCTCTAAAAGAACTATTAGTGCGCATGTGGATGAAGGAAAAAAAAGAAAGACAGTTGCCATTTTCATAATAACAGTCCCTAGATTATATGTTAACATCTTTTACGCAGTGTTTCAACTTCTCAATAGGGAAGCTCGATCAGAATACACAAGCTGATTTTAGAAGCTGAAGGTAGGAGCGTTAGTATTTCACCTTTAAGTAAAAAATTGAGTAATTCTATGCTTAAGGCACTTTGGTGAGAAACCAATATTTTCGTATATATGGTTGGTGAGCAACAAGCGACTGTCGGTATACGCATGCAATTCATTTTATGTCTACAGTGTGGAATTTATTTAATACATACATAGCGAAGAAATTTAACAATAATTGTATCTGTTATCTTAATTTAATACAAATCTGCAAGCAATTTTATTAATATAAGGGGCTTTTTTGACAAATGCCACAAAAAATTTACTCTTTTTGCAACATTCTTCCATTCTACGAAGATGGACTTATTAATCCCCACGATTCTATAAGTTCCCCTTATTTGAGGGACAGGATGCCTTAGGAGCCACACAGATACTAGTGTTAAGGGGAGCCTACTGCGGTACCGATGGACACGGGTTCGACTCCCGGAGAAAGCATGGATGTTTGTAAATGTATAGTGTGTTTGCAGTGTGGGGGCAGTCTAACTATATGGCGAACCGAAAGTCCTCTCGCATGTTTTGGTGGTAGGGTAAAGGGGGACCATTCCTGGGGTGCTGTCCCTCAAAACTGGAGTGGAAGTAGAAGTTCAACCTCCTTGAGGATGCGACAACTATACTTCTACGAAATTCATGGACATAACGACAACGACAAGGGCGCCTTAATAGTTCATAGACATTGAATGAATTTCTTGTAAGTATTTGTAACCTCCTGTATTTCACCAAAGCCAAAAAAAACCAGTTCTCCTTGCATATTCAGAAAAATTAATGATAGTTTAAAATTTTTTTGCTAGTTTTCTATCAAAGAGTAAAATAAACAATGCTTGCAACTGCTCTTATAACTTAAAACAAATAGCCGTCGAATGCTGAAATTTTGTGTATGGAACTACTGAACATCTAGTTATGTACCTCCCTTTATATATACGTTTGCTTCACACACTTATATATTTAAAGACCTCTTGAAGAGTTTTATTTGAAACATTAAGCAGAGGATGATTAAAAATTCAGACTTTCAGATTCAGATGTTCGAGTGGAAGACTACGTTATTCAAAATTTGATGGCTCTAATTACTGAAGAGTTTACGTAATGCTTCACAATGCAAGGAACATACATATATATATATGGAGGTTCTTCATTATTTAATTTTTTAAAGATAATGTAGGACGATAGTATTTGGTGGCAACAATTTGAAAAGTGATTGATTCTCCGCTTATAGTAGACGAAACAAAATCCTGTTTCGAGACTGATAGCCCATTCGCGATAACCCCCTTTTATACCTTTTATATTAATAACATAATCGATTATCTTTTTCTCACACTGGTTATTACATTTTACATGCTTTATTAATAACTTTTTTTCATAAAAGCATATCCCGAAATGTATTGATTCATTTGTTTAATTGCTTTCATTTACATTATGTGTATTAATTACCTTACGTGTTTCTCGTAATCTTTGCTTCGCCGGTCACCGGTGACCCAGTGGAGCTTCGAAAAAACTCAGTGCCGGCCATGGGTGATCCCTATGGGTGTTAATTTAATTTAATACTTGAATCAATTACATAATCACGTAAGGCTAGCTATTAAATTTTTTATTACAAGCTTGAGAAGCACAAAGTTTCACACAAGAATTTTTCCATTGTTTAGTCACAGAGTGATTGTTAATATATTATATGGTTTCTTATCCATGTAGATCAGGAGTTCCTAATGTGGTCAGTGTTGATCCTTGGGGCTCGATGAAATTTTAAAGGGAGATCAATGATTATCAGCTGTTGGTAGCCGAATATGGAAAGACAGAGTAAGCAAGTGATAGAAAACGGTTTTTTAGCTGATCAAACCTCGAATAAAATGTTCTGGAACTAAACTCTTATCCTCCTTGTTTTCTGTTGAATGTTTTTTTCCTCTCAGTGTCTTTTGTTTCTTTGCAGAGTCGGCAAAAAAATAGCGTATCAATTTCTTTAAGCATCCGAGTTTTGCTGTGACAATAGCTATGTTCCACGAATCAAATGTATACAAATCCAACGAATCTTTCCCGCTGGCTTCTGCTTAGATTGCAAAAACGGAAGACTATAAATTCGTGTTCTGTTCTAAGTGATTGTTCTCGAATTACTATCAGATACTTTTCGGATTTTACGACTGCAATCCCTTGTTAGAAGAAATATTATTTACTCCGGGATTCGGACTAGTACCCTCCGATTCCGCAGTCACATTCACTCATCTTTCCCGTCTGGACGTCAAATTTTTTATTATGCTAAACGTGAAGTAAAAATTCCATAAAACGATATATTCTTAAATTGATCTGTTAGCAGCCGATCAATAAGAGCGTTGAAGCACTGGTGGTTCGAATCAGCTCCAAATCCCAGCCAGCAGTGTGAATACATGGGAATTTCTATGATTTTTTAAAAGAGGAGTTTCAACCAAACATTCGCAAAGACATCATTTCTTTAGTCCAGGGGTTTCTAGCAGGGTCGGTATGGGGTCGATGAAATTTTAAATCAAGTCTAGGATGATCAATTATTCAACAGGGGTCAATAACCGAATATGCATCGGCAATTCATCAGCATAATCAAAGTCCCATTGATTACAAAAAAATGTATTTGTAAATTTGATAATTCATTTTAAATTCATATTAAGTTTTTTTTAACATTTATGGGTATGTTGTTTTGAAACCAAAATGTTATCTGAGAAAAATACCAAAACATTTGTTATTGGAGCAACATTATTGACTTTTCCCTCTTCTTGAGCAATGGACGCAAGCTTTAGTCAAGACAATAATTTGCTATGGAAAATAGGAAATAGATTGAATAACTTTAGACAAGGTGATTTAAGAACTATGTTAAGGAATTTTATGTAAATAATAAACCATTACATGAATACATTACGTTTGGCGATCACATTCATTGATATCCAACTTTTATGCAATTTAAATCGGTAATTTGGTTTCTGCAAACGTAAAATTATAAATAGTAATCCAAAAAATAATGAGACATAAAAATAATAAATTATTTTGTTTAAAACCTTTGTTCACATTTTAGTCTAATTCCTATTTTTAAGATATTTATGTCAATTATATCTATATTTGTTATTTGGTATTTATGTTGTATGCTGAATATTATAGGGGAAAATGCTAGGGGATCGATGAAGAAAACCATTCATTTAAGAGTGTTCGATACAAGAAAATGTTCAGAAATCCCTGATCTAGACCAGTATGAAGTAAGAAATGTTATTTAAAAAGAACTTAAAATGTTTTATCTGCTTTGCTTGCAGAAGTGAAAATAGAATTATAAAAGAACGGTGACAGAATAGGAAAATTTCTAACTGTGAAAGAACGAATCGAGTAAGTTTAATAAAAAAAAAGAGAGATTAATACATATATACAAAATCTCACGTTCTGTGGAACTAATATCCGAAACTTAACTTGCATTTTTCATGTCTTATAAACGCGAAATAAGATATATATCAGATTTATATATAGCACTCTTCTGGCATAGGTATTTTGGCAGGAAATCAGACTTTTTCTGAAATTACATACCAATTTTGTCCATATTTCGATTCCACGAATCAAATTATGCTTAAATATTAAATTTCGTGAAGTTTAGTTATAAGCTTTAGGGAAATTTAAGTATTTATCTTGGCGCACTTTTTCCAGTTTGTGCAAAGAATAATTCAATTGGCGAAATTCTTAATTTATAGTAATCTGTTTTTCTTTCCCTTTCATTGTGCACGACAGGAAATAGAGCATCGTTCAATTTTTCAAATAATTTCCATATTTGGCATTGTTACCATTTATAACATATACGAAACATTTCAAAACCTGCCCATATATAAATTCACATATATATTGGAAAATTTTGAATGAAATGCTGATATTTTGTAATTGCGTCTAGAAATAACGTCTACTTTAATGTGGTGTTAAAAATTTTATATATAATTCAAAAATGTTTTCAAAAAATTTATAAGAATTGCTGAAAAACGCAAATTTAAAAACTAAACCAAAACATATATGCGAGTTTTATTCGATTGAACCTACATTTCAACTCTTTCGAGACGAAAATCGCGAGTTAAATTTCGTCAACTGGCCCAGTAGAATGGGAAAATACAGAAGTTCCCCAGCCCCCATTTTTTTTTTGTTCAGAGTGTATATCGGCTTCAGTTCTTTGAGAAACGGAGCATATAGGGATTTTGGAAGCACACAAAGCGGCTTTTAAGCATACAAATTAAACTACAACTAAATGCAGTTTGGGATAATATTATGAATCGAAGTATATTTATAGCAGAATAAATTATATTAGTATACCAAGACTACGGCTTACCTCAGTGAAGTGCTTAACATGTGGGATTTTATCACTACTGTTTAGTTTGCTTACCTTCTTTTGCTTGCAGTTCTCAAGGTTTATTTTTGAGAATTATTTATTTTATAGGAACTCAATCAGTTGAAATCGATTGCCATTGATAGAGAAATTTCAATCGCTAGCTTTGATGATAAAATCTTAATTTATTTTCTGCCATAAAATGTTTTTCACTATTATATGTAGCAATAACAATATCATGCCAAAATCTCCTTTCATCTTTCTATCCACTATAAGTATCATAATATTGTTTAGATTCTCCACTATTTAAATTTTAGTCGTTTTGCTATCTACTTCGATAGCTAATCATAATTGAACATCATAATTTAATTAATAAATCATAATTTGATTTTAGTTTTGAGAAAATTAAACACGAAGCATCTTCATTCGGGTTTTCTTGATACCTTTCATTGTGAAAAAACTCTACCTTGTTTATTTCTAATGACATTAATAGCAATCGATTTCATTTTAGCGATTTCAAAATTATAACAGGTTAACACTTTCATGCTTTATTAATGCATTCCTCAGTATATATGCTACTTTCGTGTTTTATTTGCTCCACTCTTTGATTCCTTTAAAATGCCGTTGTGCTTAGCAGTTTTACCAAATGTCTTGTTGATGAAAATGTGTGTCGCCCATGATTATATTGAAGCTAGCTAGCTTTTGGCCAGGGATCGAATCCCAAAGAAGTTAAGTATTAAAAACATTAGCAAACGGTACGATTCGAGATAACTTTCTTCCGTGACACGATCAATTCAAACTAGTCCTGCGATCTGATGTAACGATATAAACGCCTGATTTAATTTCTTCTCATTTAAAATTTATTTTCATTTTTAACTTAATGTTAAAGATTCAAATAATGCATAAGTGTTATGCAACGTTATAAGGTATTTCTCCCACCTTCTTCGCATGCTTTCGTAGTGTAGTGGTCAACACGCTCGACGCGTAACCGAGAGGTCCGTGGTTTGATGAAGGCGTTTCAATTTCCTACTTCAATAAAATTCCTAATGTCTCTACACTGGAGCCGGGACTAAAACAGTGGTGGATGATGATTCTTTACCACCGGGATTTGGCGATTGCGTCCCCAAAACCCCAGTCGCCCTTTAAAAGAGGGAGTATATAAGGTATTTCTCTCGTCTTCTTCGTATGGCTTCGTAGTGTAGTGGCCAGCAAGCTCGAAGCGTAACCGAGAGGCCCGTGGTTCGATTCCTGGGGAAGGCGTTGCTTATTTCTTGAATTTCCTGCTTCTGTTGTGTAGCAAATTTTCATGTAACACTTAATTATTTAAGTTTGACTTAAGATTAATT
>KK119123.1:22780-89504 GCA_000611955.2 Stegodyphus mimosarum
ATTTCTTTTAAAGCAATAAATAACAGTCAAATTTTCTAAGCACTAATTTATAACACAAACTATTGACATAAAACTGATTAACTGTTTATGTTCAACAAATGTGCTACATAGAATGATTTTACAAATGTATGGCATTTAATTATTACATATTGTTTTAACCATGCATAACTAATTTAAATCATAATGATTACACATTATTTATATCAATCGCACAGGTCAGCTAGTCAATAATAGAATTATGATACAACAATAATATAAATACAGTGTAGTAATAATATATACAATGTAGCAATAAAGAAATATGTGACAGTAAATATGCTAGATCACAATACGCTATAACACGATGCAATAAACATAGATAGTGCTGCTAGATTCCAAAATATAATGTAATGCAATCAAATAGGTAGCATTCTACCTTAAAATGAAGCAGTATAATCTATAAAAAATAAAATAATTAGCTAATGAAGTACAGGACGCATGGTGTCACTATAAATATTCACCAAAATATGTATAGTGAATATGTAAGAGAATAATTTGCAAGTAGTAATTATCAGTTGCAAAGACGAGGTCAATCTATATACATGATTATGTTCAGAAAAAGATAAGATCAAATAAGGATTTAATGATGGTTCTAATAGCAAGTGAGAACGTATAATTAGTTAAAAAATATTTAATTTATTGCCAAGAAGGCTGCAGATTTAAATTAATTATTATTGACTTAAATTCTTTCATTTAACAGGGGAATTTTTATGCAAACTTAAACCCTAGTCTTATAGCATAGAACTGTCAAAATTTGTTATTCAATAGGAAAACTTATTGAAAATTATAATGTTCTTATATATGCATAAATTTTTCAGTGTCCACACATGTTTATAGGTTCAAATGCCATATTTCCAAATCAAAGTTATTTATGAAATAAAACCTTATAAAATCTGATAATTCATTTGTGTGTGCAAAATTTTCAATCTAAATCGCTATTAAATTATTTTTGCCTTTTCAATTACAGCCCATTATTTATTTAAATTTAATTTATTAATGTGTTTGTATAATATATCAAAGTTCTTTGAAATATTAGTAGGAACAAAGTTCAAAATTCTTTAAAATATTTTTTGTATAGTGAAAATAACAAGTAAAAAATAGAAAATTTAAAGAATAGAAAAATTAAAGAAGCATACAAAATTGTTAATAACCAGTATTATATCATTAATTGTTCATTTAATAATTGATTTTATCTCTTTTAACTTATTTCACATCTAAATTTTCTACGCGGGAATACTCGGTCTAATTTTTATTATAAAAGACGAGAAATTTCAGAGAGGAATAAGGTAAAATCTTGATTGTGTAGAACACATCTTGGAATCTAAATGTATTATAAGAAGTATAAAAAATGTATACAAGATCTTGGCCCCCCAAATCAGTCATTTAAACTATTCCAACTGTCCAGGAAAACGATAAACATTGCGAATATAAAAGTCTGTCCTTTTTTATATATAAATAAATAAAGGAAATGTGGGCAGTTCACGCACTTAGGATTCGTTCTTTTCGATTCAGTTCAAATGACAGATCTGGAACTGACAACCCAATGCGCATGCGTGGTTAATGTTGGTGCGAATAGCCTGAAGAGGTTAATCGCACCGGTGGTGCGAATAGCATCGGCCCTCTAAGACATGCCAAACCCCGGGCCGGCCAATAAATGACCTTTCCGGAGTCCCCAGAACCACTAGGTTCATAAATTGTATACCCCCGTGGCCGAGCCTAGGTACAGATCCTAGCCAGTAGCTTCGCAGAGTTCTCTACGTCGACCCCCGGGGGGGAATACCTGTCTAAGGGAAAGGATGCCGTTTTGGAGGATTTTCTAAGGGAAATGGTTCGTATACACGTTGTACATGGGGATAGCTACGAAAATGCCCATGCAGACAGCCCATTTGTGGGATTCGAACTGCTAGTGCTCAGCGGCTTTACCCATCGGCCGCTGGTGTACCATTTTATTAATATTAATATAATTAATATGATGTATATTAATGAATGTACATTCAAATGTTTTTCATCATGCATGATAATAAATATATACATTTGAAATATATCAATGCACAGCATTTACGATAAAAATATAGTTTCTAACGCACTTATAATAAAAGAATTTTATAAATAACATAAAAATAAAAGCATACAAATTTAATGAGCATTCTCATCATTATATATGCAATGCTTCCCCCCCCCTCCTTTTTTTTTTTTAGTCCAAAGGGGCTTTGTCCCTGAAGAACTATTGTTTTCGTTTTGTCATTTTGAGTTGATTTACTAACAAAATGTCCGATTCACTTTTCAAATTGTTGCCACCAAACATTATCGCCCTATGTTATATTTAAAGAAATTAAATTATGAAGAAGTGCGTAAATGTGCATTGTGATAAAACAACGTTACCCAAAGCCATCCAATTTTTAATAATGTAAGTTTCCACCCGAATATGGGTATCTGGAAGCCCAAATTTGGAATTTGTTTCATTATCTATTTCATATTTTGTAAAACTTTAATGAAATTTTGATTAACAAACTCAACGATTTAAAAGCGAGCAATGGCAACACTCTACGGGGGAAAAAAATTTATCTCTAGCCCGCGGAACTGTTTATCGGATATTCTAAAGATATGCTCATTTTAAAATTATTTTGCGATATTGCTGTTGAACTGAATTTTATGATTTAAGTGCGAAGAACATGATAGTTAATAAATAAAGGCAACACACAAAATGTTTATTAAAAAAAAAAAACCCGCCCCTTTTGGACGTAATTTAAAGTTTGAAACATTTCAGATTTTTCTTTTTAATTTTTTTTTTCCAACTCTGATGTTCTTTACAATGTCGCTGATTATGAAACAAAGAATTACAGATGTAAGTAATTAATAAAAAAATAAAGTCGCACATGTATAAACAGAGTTTAAAAAATCATTTATCCTAAATTTAATAAAAAAATTTTCTGTTAGAGAAAAATGCTAATCTTTTACACGGTACCTAAAGTACGAAATACAACAAATTTGGCGAACTTCTGGCGACAACTCTGAAATTCTCATGATCATGAATGCATTCAGTGTATAAACATTTTAAAAATGACTTAAACGATTATATTATCAAAACACAACATATAAATATAACGTTTCTCGTAATTCTTCGATAAAATCAGCTTTTATTTCTATTGCCCACGACCTCAAACTGCAATTGTTGCCATACTGGAAAACTACCTGTGATTCTTCATCAGAAGCAGAACTTTCAACCGATTGGTTGATCTCCATGCGGAACACAACTGCAAACGAGACATTTTCGTCAAAGTTCCAAAATGTTCCATGTAGCCGGGACATCGCTTCCGGTGGAGCTGGTTCTTCTAGAAAACATCTGGTTTAAAACAATACTAGCACAATTTCATTTCTCGGAACAATTCCGTTTAGTGCAGCTACATGTCATTACCCCTTTAATGTTGCACAGGGACCTGTCACAAATATCGCCAAATTTTAATCGTCAAAACCATCCCCAGCTTGACAATATCTCGCCAAATTTGCGAGATACACGCTCACTTCAATGTTAAATAGGCTTGTCCCCGTAATCTTTTTTTTCCGGTAGAATGTCGTCTCTTCAGACTTTTCACGTTGCATTATACAAAAGATACTACAAATTCACTAAAATCTAAGCATTTTTTTTTTTTTACATTTGATTAAATCCCGTATTTCTGAACAATATGTAATTGTATAATTTTGAAATTTTTTAAGGATACTCACTTATCATTTTTTCAAACAACACCTCGGTGGATATTTTACATCTGTACTCAGCCTTTTATGCAAAGTGATTACTCTGAATCTGTACACAAAGTGTAAAATTCTGATAGGTTTCCTTTAAGCAATTGGCGATTTTCCCCATTTATAATTACTCCTACGTCTTAAGTAATACTGGATGTCATTTAACTGTATTTCATACCACGCAACTGCTTTAAATTAGTATCTAATTACTTATTATTTCTTAATTGACATGTAATAATCTAGCCATAAAATTCTTCCATCTCGATATATCCTTACACATGCAGTGCCACTTCTGTGTCCTTGCAATTAAAGAACCTTTTTGTGTAAGTATATTATTTAAATTCAAGCTTATCCCAGATATAGCTACACCCATATTACATTCATATATATTATGCCATTTTTGTGTTTTACATTTTAATCAAGAATATTTATGTATTTGTACAATTCTTGAGACTTTTAATATGACATTTTATGTTTCTTTTATGCAAACCACAATTCCCACCTCCCATGTTTTAGGTTTTTATACTTTGAAGCATATGTTTTAAGATACTCATTATTTATGAATTTATGTGAACTAATGTGTCTTAACATTCAAACTTAGCAGTTTGAAAATTTCACTGGTACTTACGTATTAACCTTGATGTAAGTTGACGATTTTTTACAGAGGAAAAGGTGAAAGCTATTTATCAAGTTGGTGAGTTTTTAAGAAAGATTCCAAAACTCTCGATATTTATAGAAAGTTGATAAACATTATCAACAATATGAAAAGAAAACATACTTCAGCAATTTAAAATACAAATTTGAGTTATTTAGGGATAACGTGATACATTAAAGAAATAGCATACTTATATTCTCCAAATTTTTTGCAATATTCGCTTAAGAAAGGATTTCTTGAGCAATTCTTAGCTTAAGTTTTTGGCTATACTCAAAAACAGCGGCTATCTAGAAGACACATTTCCTGATCGTTTCCTTTGAAAACATTTCAGCAAAATTCTGTATTCCTGCAGAAATTTTACCGCATTTTTTTGCACTGCTAGCAAATTCCACGAGCTCATATTTTAAGACTAATGCAAGGCAAAAAGAAACACGATTCTTTAAAAACTCCTTTAACTTAAGATACACAAATAAAGAACGCATATGAAAAAGCCGGTGTAATGTGATGTCTTCTACCAAGGTGGTTGCAGTAAATCGTAAACACCATTTTACTATTTACTTATTGGTACTTCGCCGAATATTTCTCGTTTATGTCTTGCAACTGGGGTTTTCATTTCAGACATATATTAAAATTTCCAAGTGTTATGTTAATTTCTCATGTTCATTCATGTCTTTCTGCTGTCACTAATGAAGGTCTGTACTTTTGTGTAATGTAACAATCTGAACAATTAATCATTTTGCATGTGCATATATCCCATATATCCACATACATATAGAAAATTTGAACATGATGTACATGTATCTGGCATTTGATGTACATGTATCTTATCATAAAATGAACCTTTACTCATTTTAAATTAATCGTCTAAACGATTAAATATTGTCAATAATATGTTTTTCCTTTATTCAAGAATTCCCATGCAGTTTGCTAAATATTGTTATATTTAGTATGACATTTTGCATATTTATTATTAGACGTTTATTTTTAGAACATATTTTTTATGATTATCTCCTAAGCTTACTAGAACTTTTAACTTCATAAAGATTTTTACTGCGTCATACTTTGCGTATTCATTTTACAAAACTTTTAATTGTATTAGGCTGTGCCTGAGATGAGATTCTCATTCCATGTCATTCTAGTCCAAAGTCTGTAGAACTTCTTCTATGGACCTTGATCTGATTGGTCTGCCAAAGAAATGAAATTTCTGTAAAACCAATAATGTATTCTAAAAAAAAGTTATCCAGTTTTTTACATTCGTCAAAGGTAGGTCTGCCGATAGCGTGATATACACAAGAAACTGCTAACTTTAACAGCCTTGCAAATTAAACAAATGCTCAAGTCCAAACCTACTCTTACTTCAAAATCTTCCAGAATGTCTACATAGATGGCACTCTCTTCACTTCCGATATGTCAACAAATCGCCAACAGCCGGTTATCGAAAACTGCCGAAAATGGCATAAACAGCTTACAATCTTTGTGATGTAAATAAAATTATGCAAACGCTTTTATGAATGAAACTGACATTTATCCCATCGAAAAATACCCTTGTGTTTACTCTACTGCAATTATTGCAGAGCTCAGATTTGAAGTCCTTGTGCGAACAAGATACTTTTCTAACAAGAACTGGTTTTAAAGTTCAGAAATAAAATCGATAAAATGTATACTATATTCTCTGGATAAACTTTAAAAATTTCCCTTTTAAGTTTAATCACTGAATGAGGAATATGGATCTTTACAAAAACTGACTAATTTAGTTAGTTTAAAAATCAAGAAGTAACAGAGATTAGTGTGATTTCAAATCATTCCTGCAATATTTATATTAATTGATCTATGTGAAGATGCATAGTATGCTTTAACACTTATATTTAATTTATCAGAAATGTAAAAAAACATGATGTATATTTAATGAGTTCATATTTAATTCTGTGTGTGCATGTGAGTATTTAATTTTACTATCATTCACACATTTATGCTTAATTTGCAACACATTGATACATTTATGCTAACATTTAAAAATAAGAAGTAGCTCGAACTTTTGAATTAATATTATTTTATTTTTTATCCTTCTTCCCCCTTTTTTTGACTAAGTTTTTAATAATTTATAATTTTTTTTCTTGAATCTACACTAATAACTAATTACATTCTTTTAAACAATTCTTATTTTTCTTGAATATTCATTAATAAACATTGGCTTGCTTTTAAATTAAGCATGCGATGTTTAGAAGTAGCCGTATCTGTTGTTTTGTAATGTTTTAAAACGTTTGTATTATGAATGTACTAGAATTCCATTAATTTAATATTCTTTAATGTAAGGTATACCTAGGAGTTCAATTGTTTCTAATTAACAGAAATAATGAAATATAAATACTAATTTTCCCACTACAGGCTAAAACATCTTAATAACATATTAAAAAAACTTCCAAGTTAAATACCGATTATGAGAAATATTTCATAACTAAACTAGCAATTAAATAATAATACATAATCAGGAAACTGGTAATTAAAATTGTATTAACAGCTTGAATTATAACTGAAGAGTATTTTTTGTTTGCTTCTGTAAGAGACCAAATATTCAAATGGAACAAATACGAAACTCTTCTTTTCCTGTTAAATTGATAACATTTCTTGGCTAATAAATAACATAACATAATTCATATAATTCCAGATTTGCTTAAGGCAATTACATTCTTCAGAGAAACTTCTGAGACACTGCTCTGCCTCTTCACACTGACCAATGCATATGACACTTTCAAATAAATGGCATTTGATGACTCAGATTTTGCCAAATTAGCTGACATTCTAGTACAACTGTGTGAAAATTAGGCTGCCAGAGAGCTCTCAGCATGGTGAAACTCGGAGTAGTATTAGAAACTGGGAGTAGTAAACCAGGTAGACACCTCCTTAGCCCAGTACGTTGAAAGCTTCAGTATTGTGAAATAACTATTCCCTTGTTTTTGACAAAATTCTCTCCCACAAAATATCAAAATTTCTTTGCATGAAATGGTCTTGTGAAATCTAGGTGTGAAAGAGATAATAAATCATAACTTTCTCATAAACTCATACTGTAATATATGTAACCTTAAATTATGCACAGTTTTAGTAAAAAAGTATTTATGGTCTCATTTTCATTTCAGTGCCATATAACAGTAATTCATCTTTTATAAACCTGTTAGATGGTCACCAGAAAAATGTGCTACATGTAACGGCGAAATCTGTATTTTTTGCTCCAAATATTAAAATTTAATCCAAATGAGAAATTTCATGCATTTGATACTTTTGTGACTATCAGGCCTGAGAAAATAATATGAATAGTTCAACTATATATGCTGCATATTTTAGACTTTAGCTGTCATGCTGATCTCTGACATCTTGCACATAGCAACAGGATTAGATTATCGGCCGTTGTGAGTATCCTCCAGCATCAAAACTGCATTTTCTACAGGAGTTTTCATCCCTTTGGTAATGATTCCACAGCCTATTGATGAAGCTATGGTGCACACTGTGGTGTGACTTTGCAATTACATTTTATGTTAATTTTGGTGGCTGACTGTCATTTGGTGATATAACCTCTACCTCATGTGTATTTCAAGTTACTAATATATAAAAGAGAAATGTCACTATGAGTAAAAAGGCCTCTGCTGATTCATGTAAGCAATTGCTTCTATCCTCCTGTTGAGAGCTACGAAAATTTGAACAAAGGATTCACACATTATCCTGTAAAAACAAAATGTCTTTTTCGATGATACGTTTTACTTTTTACAGCAAGAGAAAATACCAATCAGTGTGCATAAATAGAAAATATTTTTAAAAAAATAAATCACAAAATATCAGAGATATAGTTAATGTTCAATAAAAATCATCAATGGCCAGTCCTAAAAATTCCAAGATGAGTTGATGCAAAAAATTGCAGTATTTATCATTCAAGTACTTGCAAAGAGCATGATGACTTCTTCAAGTAGAAAGAGTATAAACTGCACGCTTTCCATTTCCAAAACTACAACCAATTTTTTACATTTCAATATATAGATCTTTACTAATTTCATTTAACTCTTGTTGATTTGGTTTGCAGATCTGAGATTACAGGAGTAAATTTATCAAGAAAAATTCCAAAATAATTCATTCCATGACTCCTTTTCTTTCAAATCTTCTAATTTTAAGCAATGAGGTCAGAGCTTTGATCTGTTGTAAAACTGTTTTTTTAGGGTTGTTTGCATTTTTATGAGGTCACGTTGCTATAAAAGTCTGAATACCACTGGTATACATAGATGTCAGTTTTAATGGTGTGCACCCTACAAAGACATGTATACCAAATTAAAAAAGTTTGGTGTATATATATGTACAGCAAAAAGTCCCAGATCCGGACTCGTCGGGGCTTCGGCGATCCCGGATTTGGGATTTTTCCGGATATTAGATCATTTTAAATCTGGTAAGATAGCATGTAGAAATTATAAAATTAAAAATATGAAATAGTGATTTATAAAATAATGAAGCATTTATGATCTAAAGGGTATCAAAATTTACAAAAAAAAAAAAAAAAAATTTAATACTTATATGTTTATTTTATTAAACATATCTTTCAAAGTAAGTTGTTTATGTTGCTTTGTTTTTTGTGCTGATACTTTAATTCTATAGACATATAATTTCTTATTCAATTACTAAGTTCCATTGTTCAAATTCTGTAATTTCTATGTAAAATGTTTCGGTTTGAGAATATGCCCAGCAGATATGCAGCTACAAAATCAAATTATTGATCACACAAATTTACGCTAAATTGATTATTTTGGTATTTTATTTAGCACCAAACTGAGATATCGGGACTCTTTGCATGTTTTATTATGAAGAGGAAAAAAATCAAATACGCATGCGTGAAGCATATCCTCCCTCCAAAAAAATCCTAAAAAAATTGGTTAGTAGTGGCTTTGAGGTCTGGATTTTAGATCATTCCAGATATTGGACGTCCGAATCCCAGACTTTGTACTGTATATAGTTATTTGAACATGCAAGCATATATATATATAAAGTTATTTGAACATGCAAACATATATATATATAAAGTTATATGAACATGCAAGCATGTTAAAGACACATTCTGCTTTCTCACACACCTAAGAAATCACATTCGTGAGCTCTTGAGATTTATAGTCAAAAGTCACATAAAACACACATCTTGTCACACTGAAGACAAACCACATGAACAAGTTATATGTAATGACACATTTGCAACACAGGCATTATTTAAATAAACATGTTTAGACACACTGGAGACAAACTACATGAATGCACTGTTTGTAAAACATTTGCACAAAAATGCATTAAAGATACAAAAGTCATTTTGCAATACATGTGCTTATTTACTCTCATGAGAAATCACATGAAAATATTATATGCAATAAATTATTTACATGCAAGAGTGATTTAGCTAAGGAGTTTATTAAAAAATGCTGCCTTTGCAAGAGGGCATCTCAAATTTAATCTTCAAATGTTTCATATTACACTGACTTCTGTTCTTGTGAAACTTTTGCTGATTTCCACAACACTCCTTTACACTAATCACCATGATGCAAACTGTAAATACAAATAAGAAAATATCCAAAATTATGAAATAACCTTACTTTATACGAAACATTAAAAATAGATTAAAAATAAGATTTCTTAATAGATTACAAATAAGTGGGAATAAAAAACAGAAGCTGAATTAGAACATTTAAAACAGATTGATCACTAACATCTTGAATTATGCTTGAGTTCCGCTTAATTAAATGAAATTTAAAAAAAAAAGTTTCAATATTTTCATTTAAAATCAAATATACTGACTTATCTAAACTGATATATCCCATCCTGTTATTTATTTAAATAAGATTTATAATGTAAAATAACCATTTCTATATAATTATATGATTATATATATAGGGAGAGAGAGTATATAAGAGACTATTATGTTTGATACTTCTGTATTTTTACAGCCAACCTGCATCTGATAAGCAATTTTCATTTGTAAAAAACAGGCAAACTGCCCCAGAGTGGTTGCATTAATATTTAAGTACCTTATTTTTGAGCTAATAAAGCTAATCTAAACACCGTCACTGATACTGAAGGGTTACATTTACATATCTCCTCAGAATTTTCCTGCAAATTATTAATACCAAGAATAAGGAAAATTATTTTTAACTTGAGAATCTCTTTATTTTTTATTGTACAAAATAGAATGTTAGTACATATTTACACCATATAATATCTAACTATGATGAATCTTTTGCTTCATCATAGTTAGATATTATATGGTGTAAATGTGTACTAACATTCTATTATTCGAGTGCGCAATATAAACAAAACAATTCCTGATAACTTTTAAGTCTCTGATTCGTCAAACCTCTCATCTCATATGTTAACCCATTACAGACCCCAGTTTTTGATCTATTAGAGTCTAATTAAGAGGAAAAATGTGGCAGAAAAAATAATATTTATATAGAAATATTTACATTTGCTATAAAGGCACATTACATTTATTACAAATAGTTCTTGTTTGACTACATAGTGTTTGTACCTTTTTTCTTTTGGTTGTTTTTCTCGAAAATCTGATTCGTAGGATCCTTTCTTCTTTCGCTTCAGGCTAAATTCTGATAGAAAAATGGCCAGCCCACACAATAGGTATATCAAGATGAAGGCTGCGAATTTTCAGAAATATTCTTCTCTTGTTTCCAGCAATGCCAGTGCAACACTTCTTTAAAAATCTAACGAAGAATTTTCATGATCAATTCAATATTATAAAAATTTCCATGCATTTGATTTAACTATGTGAATTCATAAAAATGTCACCACCTTTCTTACCTTTTGCTTTATACACAGCACAATAAAACATCCAAGATACCCATATACTTGTTGTATTTTCTGATGAGTTTAGTTTGCTTTAAAGACACTTTTTTCTCTTGGTCACTTAAAGGCAGATTAATTATATCAAACCTCTTTGCCACAGTTACTAAAGAAAGATCAGTCCATCAAACTACTGAAAATAGCATGGCCCTTATCAATTATGGTGTCATATGTTCAATTTTATTCTTTTATCATTTTACTTGCCAGTACAATGAGATAATTTTTTGACTTGTATTCACGAATTATTCGAGTAGCATGAAATCCCAGCTTATTCAATTCTGACAATGCAACAAGCACAATGACACATGCAATACAAAATAGTTGTTGAAATATATGTAATGATTCCACCACATCTTCCATTTAGAAAGAACTTCCACCACAAGATGTGTTACATAATCTCCACCTAGCTCAAAATCAGTCAGCTTCTTTGCAAATTTTTTGAGTACATATCAAAATGACACATGTACCTTTCAGAAGAATACAAGCACCAAATTTTGTACCTAAATGAAAAGGTCTTGCACAAATGTCCACAAAATAAGGTATTATTTGCTCATCGATGGAAAAAATGGCTCTTCGATTAAAAAAAATCTCATACTGCATGAAATTGACATTTAAATTTTTAGCTACAGATGAAGGCACTGCTCTATTTTATCTATCTTTACTGCTCAATATTAGTATATGTAGAAAACTTGCTGTTGCTGCACATACTAATGGACAACTGATATAACAGACAGAGACCATTTGAGTTGTTCTTGAGGCATATGTAAACAAAGCAAAGCCAAAAGCACTTTGACATGGACATAGAAAGAAAGAAATTTTGTCATTTTTTCTGATTAGTATATTTTATATTTTCTTGGGTCAGACGTTCCAAAAGATTCTGAATATAAACTGTAAAAAACACATCTCTGGAGTCTAGATCATGGAATTTTTTTAAATTACTTCTTGCTTTTCCTTTTTTATGGTTTCTCGGTTGATAAACATTACTAAGTGTAGAGGAGAACAATTTTTCCAAGCAAATTTTTTAGATGATTCAGAATTTCTTTTAAACATTTTCTGATGAATTTAAAATAGTTTTAGATTTGTTAGATAAAAAAGTCTCGAACTGGCCTGATAAATCTTTCAGCATTGTCAAATTATAACCTAAAATGTCATGATCAATGCATCATGTTCATTCTCTTCACAATTAAAAGAATGAACTTTGCAAAAATAATACCAATATGTTTATTTATTTATTTTTAATTTGTAATGTGAGAGAAACAATTCCCTCTCCCCCCCTCAGAAACACTAACTCTGTACTTAGAATTTACAAAAATAATTTAGAAAAAAATGCAGAGGATTAAAAAAGATGTTTTGACTAATGCTGCAAAAATGCAATATCAGTTGTTAATGAGTTACGAATAAAAATTTTTCATTTCTCGTGCTTTACACCAACTTATTCCAATTCCCATTCAAAAGCAACCATTCAGTTTACATTAATAGAGCCATTAAATTCATATGTTTCCTGGGTTCAGAATTTTGCTAATGCAAATAAGCATTTTGAGTAAGTTAATTGTTTTACAGTAACTTGAACACTATTGTTGAATGAATGCTGAAAAAAACTCATTCTAATGGATTATATGCATAGCTTCTTATCTGTATAAATATTCAGCTAATATTTAAACTAATAATTTTTAAAGTATAAATATTGATAAATAATTGTTCATGATTAGGTATTATAATTGTGATACTGAATATAGAATTTAAAATATGATAAACTGAACATGCTTAAGCAGATGTCAAACCAAAAGAAACATGAGCTTTCAAATCAGTTTGTTCTTTTTCTTGTCAGTTGTTAAACCATTAATTAGACAGTATCCATTTCCTACACAATACGTATTCAAAGTAACTACATTTCATTCACACTTGGAAAATGAAGACAATATTCATTAAACAATTTTTACGATTAATGCGATTGTGTGAACTTCATTTGAAGGTTTCCCTTTGAAAATTCAAAGAATGCCAAATAAATGAATGTGAATTTACAGATGCTAATTTAATATTTAAATTTGCTTTGAATGTGCAAATTCCTGTTTGAATATTGCATGGGTTTTCAATTATATTAAAGAAGCAACTAGGTTTTTAATTATACAAATATGCCATTATTTGTATCACAATGCTAATCTATTTGAACAGAGGCCTATATCTTATAATACACTGCCAGTACTAACCCCCATGATTTTGCTTTTCTGAGAGCAGTTCTTAAACTGTTGCTCGTAATCCCAAATTGGATCACAAAACAGAACCTTGAGGTTGTGAAAATTTATTTCCAGATACATTAATTTAATGAAACATTAACTGTAATCTCTTCACTTTAAAAGAAACGAAATATATTACATTTGCTCTGCAGTACCATAAAATTCTAATACTGTCTAAGATCAGCTGCAAATTGTATTTACATACTGAGAAATACCACCAAGAGCATGTAATGATATCAAATTACAATTTCAGAAATCATTGCAGGAATAAAATATGCTACAAACATGCAGTATATAACATCCTGTGCCATGCTGGTGTACCAAGGTGAGCAGTATGAAATCATCAAAATTTAAAAGGTGTCTTGAATGCAAGTATCACTCATACCTCAAGAAACAAAAGCTTATTTTGAACAACTGTTAAAATCTTCAATAAAGAAACAATACGTTGAGAACTTTTACAGTTAGCAAAAAAATATTTACTCATACCATACAATGCTTAATATCTGTTTGCTAAAAATAAAAAGCCATACACAATTGGAGAAGTTAGGTTATTTGGAACACAGCAAAGCTATGATGGCTATCTGCCTAAGAAAAGGGATGCTTTAGTGGAAGACTTGTTGACTGGAACTGGTTCGTGTTCACGTTACACATGGAAAAAATCATAAAAACCAAACACGCAGCATTGTCTTGGGATCAAATCCAAACCTGGTTGAACTACAAGTATTCAGATGTCTAAACGACTCGTCACTTGTGGGAGAAGATTCCATATTACTTACTGTATTAAAATGGTTAATTTGACAAAGAAATTTTAAAGATTCCTTTGTCGAAATTCCTAAAATTACCACAGATCAAGCCTAAATTTACAATTCATCTGACCAAAACAACTCGTATTTAAAAATAGCTCTGCTGTTAGTTCACATCAGGTACATTTATAAATAAACCATGAATGAAAAACTATTATTTTCTCATTATGTGGAAGAACACAAAAAAGGAGGAAGCCATATACCACAAAGTTAATGACTTTTTTTTTTCTTTTAATTTTTAAAGTCTAGACTAGAAAAATTACTCTGGATCAAGCACAAAAGTGATGAAGGGAAAAAACATTGGGTTTTAATTACATGTTAAAGCTGCTGTAAATGAGCATGCAGCATTTACACATTGCCTGGTCAATCAAGAGGCACAAAATTATACACTTTATTAAAAGCAGTGTCCTTAACAAATGTTTATTTCCAAATCTATGTAAAGACATGGAATCCAAATACAAAAATTGTTATTATATGCAGAAGTAAGATGAATATCAAGAAGGCAAAATACAATGATTTTATAATTAATAAAATATAAAATCATTGTATTTTTAACTAAACCATAATCTGATCTTGCTTCTCTTTTTGAAAATGACTTATGGCTATCAAACCTGTTTTTTTTTTTTTTTTTTTCCCGATACTAAATAATTTTAACTTGGCTCTGAAGAAAAATCAGCAATATAATTACTGCAAATGATAAACCTGAGCGGAAGAATAGGGTGGAAAATGATTCATTCAAAATGTTTTGAACTGTTGACTGTTTTATTACTGAAAAAAACAAGTAATTGTAAAAATTATGATAGCTCACCTAAAAAACATAGAAACCCAGTTTTGCAAATACATTTTATAAAATTTCAAAAAGATAGCTTGGATTAAGAATATTTTGACTGTCATTAATGAGATTAAACATCTACTATATAAAGACCAACAGGAACTCATTGAGCACTTGAGTGACTAAAATTTAAAACTTGAAAACAAATTCCTTGATAGTATTCTGGATTGGAGCTAAAACTGAATTTTCGACAATTTCTGAATGTTCTGCCATTCAGCACCACATATTGACATAAAATAATTTTTCAGCTTTATTACATACTAAATGCAAATATTATTAGATGTCGAAAAATGTTTATATTTTTTTATGTCCAGCAATGCCAAATATTGCACCAAGATTTCATTTGTCACGCAGCAAAAAACTAAGCACATCAATCTGGTTAAAACACGATTTCCTTTCATATAGTTTTGCATAGCTGAAAAAAATCTAAAACTACTTCTTTTAGTGCATTGTTTAGCTCAGAAATAAATTATTAATGAGAAAATATTTATTTTTATTCGTGCAGAAGGGCTATTAGTCTCGAAATGACATTTTTTATTGAATCACTTTTCAGATTGCTGCCACCGAATATAATCGTCCTGTACTATATTTAAAGAAATCAAATAATGAAGGGTCTGCATGAATGTATTCAAATTTCTCACACTGTGAAAAAACAGCAGGAGCTAGAGCCATCAAATTCTTAATAACATAGTCCTCCACCTGAACAATATCACTTGAAACCCTAATTTGGAATTTGTTTTATCATTTCATATTTTGTAAAACTTATGAATTTTGATGGTAAAAGTTTACAATTGGGTGCCCCTTGTTTTTTGGCGATTCTTTTTTGACGCCAAGATCGGCGCCAGGAAGGCACAAAACCAAAATAAGAAGTCAAAGAATTTCACAAACTCCGTGTCCATGTACACATCGACCTATTTTCACTTTAAAAAACATCAGAGAATTGCACAAACTAGCCATTGCACATTACATTGCCTTGACTTTGTCCATCTCCACATTGATTTATTTTCACTTAAAAAAAAGCAAAAACCAAGTTAAAACTCTCATGGTAACCAGAAATGGGGTTTCATCGCCAAAACTGAACAAAATTTTTTGCCAATCGAAAGGGCACCCAATTCTACACTAGAGCCTTTTTGATTAACAAACTCAATGATTTCAAAGCAAGCAATGGCAACACCGTATGGGAATAACACATTTTTATCTCCGCACAAATTTTTGACTAACAAATTCAAGGATTTCCAAGCGAGCAATGGCAACACTGAACAGAATAAAGCATTTTATCTCTGCATGAGACTGTCTATATGAAATTCTAAAGACATACTTTTTATTAATATTTTTAGCCCAAATGCTTTCAAAATGTATATGTGTAAATCGAAAAAACACCCCCTTTGAGGGTAATATAAAATCTGAATGCTTTCAGATTTTTTTTATCTTTGTTTTATACTTAATCTCAGGATTAGTGAAAAGGGGTCATAAATAAAAAAAGTTTAAGAAGTGCCATCTGAGAGCACTACAGCAATCCCAGAAATTATTCTAGATTCTTCCAGAATGACACTTCTAATTGATCTTTTTTGCTAGAGGTCATTATTTGTTAAATAATTTTCTACAGAAAGTTATACAGATGGTTAAAGTACATGTGTTGTCCTTAGCTGTTATAACAGTGTTCATATTTTGAAGAGACATATTGTCAATATAAGGTTTTTAAGTGTACCATACTGCTTAACTTATTTTTACTGAAATAACATTTGTTTTTTATGCTTTCTACCATACAACACCAGATGCTACAGTTTTCTACTGAAACATGCATTTGAAAATGTTGGGTATTGGCTACTAGTAAAATTTAATTTGCTGTTCTTACAACAAACAACAGATATTTTTTCCCCTGAGAAAATACCATTAAAGTCTCACCTGAATTCTTTCTGTGCTCAAGCAATTAAACTCAAAGACATATTTTTTATATTTTGGAAAGTTTAACAGCAGATAAAATAAGCTGAAGACAAAATAACATTTCTTTCAATGGAAGTACATGTTTGATACATATATCTGCACAAAACTGGCACGTTATCATATAGTGACTTTTTTAAATGTAAGTCTAAGCTCTCAAATCCTTCAACTACCTTCCTAATAACAAAGACTTAATCATTTCAGCATATTTTTTAGGAATCTTATGCCTATAAATAATGCCTTGAAAAACTGAGGTTGCAAGTTCTAAAATCCAAAAGAAAAAGTATACTTACAAACTTCAGGTGAGCAAAAAGACACAAGGTTTTTGAATTAAAAAAAAAAAAATTCAGAAAAATGTAAACTGAATTTTATATATAAAACTTATACGCATTTAAATACTCAGAAACAATTAAACGGTATACAGGTATCCTGAAAAAATATTAAAGACGTGAAATAAAACTTGAAACTAATTTTAAAATGCTTTTTTGCTTAGTGTTTCCAAGACTTCAATAATTTCCAAAGCATTTACCAAAAACGCTACTGATTATAGCACTTCTTAACGTGTTTATTTTTTTTTTTTTTCAGAATATGTGCTTTATAGCTTTTATTATTTTGTTTATTTTTCAGCACCAAAATACTCCAAAGTTCCCAAAATGGAATATAATTTCACCTTAAAATATGGCAGCATAAAATATAAATGAATTATTTTAGTTTTCTTTCGACATTACATGAAAAAAATATAAAATAGTTTTAAAAATAAATATTTAGTATAGATAGATTTCACCTGCACAGAAATTATCTTTCTGAAGATTGCTGTACTTGGTATGTCCAAGACTTAGCTGAAAATATTCGAGATTTCATTTATCCTTTCTAACATTGTTGTGGAACCCTGCACTGGTTTTTTGAAAGTTGTATACCGACACATTTGACACTGGAGACGAATAGGCATGATCTACAACACTGGTTCATCATGAGTGGAAACAGCCAATACATTTTTCATGACAGGCAAAAGAATGATATTTCTGTCAGTACTGGTAGAGCTGTAATTCATATCTGCATTAAATTCAGAAATAGCCAAGTTTAACAAAAGCACATATAATTTACAGTGTGCATACTAGATGAAACATTTAGCCACTTTTATAATTTCAGTTTTTGAAGATCTTATCTACATAACACATTTTATTATGCAGCAGATATAAACAATGAACATTAATTATCATGTAAAAAAAATCTTGAAAAAATTTCATCTTGTAGAGATAATTAAATGGTTTATAATTTATTTTCATCAAATTAGAATTCATCTTTCTCCCACAGGGTCAAAAGTAGGCTTTATGCCATTTGAATTTGCCTCCCTAAATTCTAAGACTTTTGCTGTACCTAAATTCCGTCCTCTGTGATAAAAATCCATACTTGACCTAACATCATCAGGTTTCCCAGCTGGGTGGACAAGTGCTTACTGCAAAGTTCAGTAAATGTTGCTTCCAAGTATATGCTCAAAGACATGAAGTTTCTTTTCTTCTAGAAAAGCAATACGTTTCAAATTCTTCATTGACCTAAAATGACTTGTTACATACATAACTCATAATATTTGCCTCTTATGTTGCTATCCACATTTAAATCCTTTATGGAAACGAATGAATGAATGTTTATGTATCTTGCGTACAAATTTTCTCACTAGTGTGAATAAGCATATGCTTGCTTAAATTACCCATTTGGGTAAACATCTTCCTACATATTTCACACATATAGGGTTTCTCTCCTGTGTGAATGCGCATATGCTTGTTTAAATCACTTTTTGAATTGAATGATTTCTTGCACACTTCACATATATGAGGTTTCTCTCCTGTGTGAATGTGCATATGACCGTTTAAACTACTTTTATGATTAAATGTCTTCTTACAAACTTCACACATATGTGGTTTTTCTCCTGTGTGAATGCGCATATGATTATTTAAAATACCTCTTCTACTAAACATCTTCTTACAAACTTCACATATATATGGCTTCTCTCCTGTGTGAATGCGCATATGCACATTTAAATGCGATTTTTCACTAAACATCTTCTTACAAACTTCACACATATGAGGTTTCTCTCCTGTGTGAATGCGCATATGACTGTTTAGCCTACTTTTTTGATCAAACACCTTCATACAAACTTCACACATATGTGGTATCTGTCCTGTGTGAATGTGCATATGACTGTTTAACCTACTTTTTTGATCAAACACCTTCATACAAACTTCACACATATGTGGTAACTCTCGTGTGTGAATGCGCATATGACTGTTTAACCTACTTTTTTGATTAAATGCTTTCATACAAACTTCACACATATATGGTTTCTCTCCTGTGTGAATGCGTATATGCCTGTTCAAATCGCTTTTTACATTAAATGACTTCTTACATACTTCACATATATGACGTTTCTCTCCTGTGTGGATGCGCATATGAGTGTTTAACCCGCTTTTTTGATTAAACACCTTCATACAAACTTCACACATATGTGGTTTCTCTCCTGTGTGAATGCGTATATGCCTGATTAAATCACTTTTTCCATTAAATGATTTCTTACATACTTCACACATATGACGTTTCTCTCCTGTGTGAATGCGCATATGCATGTTTAAGTAACTTTTTGCATTAAATGATTTCTTACATACTTCACACATATGTGGTTTCTCTCCTGTGTGAATGCACATATGCATTTTTAATTTACTTTTTACATTAAATGATTTCTTACATACTTCACACGTATGAGGTTTCTCTCCTGTGTGAATGTGCATATGACTGTTTAAAGTACTTTTATGATTAAACACCTTCTTGCAAACTTCGCATATATATGGTTTCTCTCCCGTGTGAATGCGCATATGCCTGTTTAATTTACTTTTTACATTAAATGATTTATTACATACTTCACACATTTGCCGCGTTTCTACTGTGTGAATGTTCATGATAAAAAAAAATTAAAAAAAAGAGGAAATAATATGGTAGACTCTAATCACAAATACTTCTCTGCACGGAGTTGATGCATGCGTTAGACGAGGATGTTTTCGTAACCGGCACTAAACGAAATTTCGGATTTGTCAGAAAGACGTGGAAATTCTACCAATCGGAAAGGGCCGTTGCGCTGGGAGACTTTTGGCATTATTTTCTGTTCGCCAAACGCAATTTTTGTGCGAAACTGGTATACGAGATAGTTTGCCAGACTTGTTAATGTAATGGTAACGTTTTGTTTACGTTATGGAAATCATGAGCGCTTCTTAGGTAGCAGCATTTCATTTTGTTTTGATTATTATTTTGAGGTACTCAAATAACTAAAATTACTATAGGGGTGATAAGTCAAGAATGTACAATATTTAAAAAAAAAAAACAAAGCTTTTTATCTCACTCAATATGCTTTGTTGTTACCGAATAACCTTTTGATTTCCTCATACCCTTTATTTACTATTGATAAAAATTACTGTAGTGCGAATTGTCTTCACTCGTATATTTGAAATGGCTTGGTGACATCCAGGTTCTCATTATTTCATGTACTGCATTGTAATAAAAATATATATTTTAACTAGCAGATATTAGAAATCTCTTTTTTTTTTATTGGAAGTGTTTTTCTGTAATGCAAAATTTTACTAACAGAAGCTCCTACTGAAATATAGAAATTCAGAGAATCTGTGTATTAAAATGCAAACATTGGATAGCTCATAAAATTTCAGCTAACCCATTAACTCCCAAAAGAAAAAATAATTGAGAAATTAACATGAAACTTGTTTTATGCATTATTTTCTACCTAAATAATTCTGTTTCATTTCGTTGTGTTACATAAAAATAAAGATATAATTTTTCAAGTCTTGCAAAAATGCAGCATTAGCACAATCAATAGGTTTTTATTCACTGCAAATCTGTGGAACATTTTACACTCTATATTACACTGTGTATGTTGCTATATCCATCTTTTTTTTTATTGTCAAGACTTTTCTGAGTGATATGCTCTAATTTATCAGCTTTACTAGTGTTCACAGTTTATAATTACAGGATCATACGTCTTTAATCTACAATTTAAATTTAGTTTGCTTACGATTGCTGTAAATGTTTATGATTTCAGTGGCATATTGTAATCCCTAGCAGAAAAGTTTTCTTGAGATTCCATATTTTTTATTTTATTTTATTTATTTTTTTGTATCAATAAAACATTACAATAAAAACAGCTCCCACCATTGGATTCTTATAATTTCTATTTTCTAAGAAGCAATAAATTTTATCCTGCAACATACACATCTACTGCCTATGTTCTTATAATTTGCTATCATTGACTGTGGAACTGCGATGAGTTTTCACAATTCTGTATTTTTTCAATAAAGATGTAAACATGAAAAACTAAATTTGTTGTTTTTTGGTAAATAAATTTTTCGTACTCTTAAACTAGAACATCTATAAAAATACTTCAGTTGATAAACAAATGCACAAATTTTTTGCTTGAGTTTTATACTGATGGTAGTAAATGAGAATGTTGTCTTATTTGCTTCATTGATTATTCCAAAGGATAGAAACAGTATCTTCTTGAGAGAAAGAACACTTTCATGAAGTATATTTAAAACAAAATGACTCCTGTTCATGTAACATATGAAAAAATTCCTATGAAGCTAGCCTGTCCACTAGGGTTCAAACTACCATTGCTCCACAGTCTTATCTACTCGGCTGCTGATGAATACTAAGATAGATAAAAGAAATCATAATTTTTCTCTGTGTGAAAGCTTTTTGCCCATTTTATCGAAGGTTTCTCACTTTATTCTGTTGCTGAAGTTTTGGATAAAGTTACCATTATATGATGTATCATCATTATTTCTTCATACAAAACTGATTTGGCAACTACTTTTTTTTTCATTTGGAATAATTATTCATAGTGGCATAATAACTGTATAAAAAGGACTCTGTTTATAATTGTTATTCTCCAATTAATAAATTAACATCATTCATCCAATTAATAAACATCATTCAGTTTATTATACCATTGTTTATAGGAGTATGTATGTAAAAGAGTCAAAGTTGGCTTTATGACAAATGAGTGGGTATCTGACTATATGTGTGCATTTAGTTGCATAATTAACATTCATTTATTGCTTTACATTGGCTTACACTAATGTTGTGTTTTCACAATATCTAACATGTTAAACAACAAGTCTATTTTACTAGGTTTCCAATGGCCAATGCAATATTTAATATGTTAATGCATTACTGATGAAATGTTACATGAAATAGAAACAAACAACTGAAATATTCTATCCTCAGGTTATTTTTGGAATTATGCATATGATGCCATGGGAAAAAATATTTTAAAATATAGTATTGACAAACTTAAATTTGGCATATGTTAAGAATTTAAAGATATTCATACTATGCTGCATAATCTGATGTATTTACCAATATATATTAAATTGTAATTTACTAATCTATATAAAATTTTGATTAAAATATCCAGGGGTGAGCTATGAAAATATTAACAACAAGCTCACACTTTAGTTTATAAAAATAAAATACCAATTTATAATTAAATGTTTTAATTTTTACAAAAAATAGGAAATACAAATAACTGTACATGAAAAAATTTTAAATAAAAAATATCGTCTAAAATTCATTACATGCACGATTCATGCAAGAAGTTACCATATACTGCTTTCTTCTCTCACCTCAGATGATCTTTTATAAGGTTTCAAGAACCAAACAGAGATTTTTGAAAAGTTTTTAAATTCTTCTAAAGGTTTCCCCATTTTAAGATTGTCTTTCAATCTCAAAAGCCATCTCGATGAAAACCCCCAAATAATTTATTTTTATTTCATGCTTTAATGTAAAATTTGTTAAAGTACGGTTACAACATGCAAGCCATTTGTTTTTCCTGGAACAAATAATAAGCAAACAATAAAGAACAGGGGGTTTGCAATCTGGAGACAAATTTAACAAAGGGCTCATGCAAACCTCCTATAGTTCACCACTGAAGCTATCATAATGGTCTTTTTTACCTCTTTTAATATTGCAAAAATCTAATGTTACAAGTATTAAGAATAGGCTAAATAGATTTTACTTGTATATATTACACCTATATTTGAAGATATCTAGAGAAATTTTAAGACACTTTCAAATCAGAGTAAATGTCAAGCAAGTTCCTTTCCATTTTAGAACTGACAGTAATAAAAAAGCTGATTTCCTCAAAAAGAAGGAACAAACCTGATAAGAGCATTAGTTTCCACTTTGTAAAACTTTTGACAAATTTAATTTGTAGATTTTTCATGCAGAATCATTGCAAACATGTAATAAAAAAATGTCGAATGCTATTTGTTTGAACAAATCCACCTGTGATTCCAGATTCTCAAAAACATATAGTAGTTGACACAAAATTGAAAATTTTGACAGACCATGAATTTAAAGATTAAAATAAATAAAAAAGCTTAGATTGATGCAGAGTTCGAATAATTCTTATCAATTTCAAGGATTATCTAATATATGCGCTTTAAAAACCTGGAAATAAAAACCTTTTCTCAATTTTTTTTACTGAAGAAGATTGTTTCTTTACTGAGAAGTTAATTCTTAAAACTGACACAAGATTTTATGCTAAGCTGCTATTTTTGCCTTATATTAATTTTATATTTTTTTTTTATTTAAGTATGACATACTTTTATCTGCTCTTGAATGTCAGCAATATTAATTTTTTTCAGACCACAGAGTATATCAAAATAAAGTATTTTGGAAGTAGATTTAAGTTTAAAACTATAAATTCTAATAGTATTGGAAGTCACTTTACAATATGTACCTACAAATGTTTTGATACATGCATATTTGGTTATATGATACCTATCTCCATACTACTTGATAGAGTACTCTAGTTGAGCTGCTTTTGTAATACCTACAAGACACAGAACAATTTCACTAGCATGATGGTCTCTAGAGCCATCGCAATTTTGTTTTGCAGATCAGGTATAGTATTACATGGTTATGACACAAATACTTTGTTCTTCATTTAATATTTTATGGCGATCATCAGACTAGATAAACTCAGTAAAATGTGTCAAAAAGCACATGCTTGGATTTAAACCTAACTATCAGCATTCAGCAGTCTTATCACTCATAGGCCTCTTTTTCAAATGATTATGAAATGTATATATATATATATAATATGTAATACATTGTAAAGAAGATTTTCACATTGTACATGCCTCATGTTATGCTACTGATATTTTTTCTAAAAATCTATTTGTTACGTGGATTAATCCTTTACACACTTTTGATGTTTGTAAAAGTATTGCATATAGTCTTTTCTGACAAAACATTATTAAGGAAATCAAATATAAATTCATTACTTTAATTACACTAAGTTTCAAATATAAAAATTGGAAGGCTTTTCTAACATATTATGTACATTTCTCATGTGTTGAAACTGGGAGAGAATTCCAAATGTTATTAACTAAATAAATAATTTTTAAATTATATATTAATCTTTTAAAAAATACAATATACTTGAGATTTTTAGAATCAAATTTATTCAATGTGTTAAATTTCTTCAAAACCAAATATCAAAATGCAATACATTTAAAAAAAATTTTTTTTAAATCAAATTATATTTTGTTAGTATTTAGGAACTTTCTGAAAAAAATATAAGCTTGAGGGCTTTGGTTCACTAAATTTCGGTCCCTAATATTAAAAAAAAGTAAAGCAATGTATCTTCCACACAGTAAAAGTTGAGAAAGACTTTTACATGTGCATTTGTTACTTGATGATCAGAAAATAAATGCTCTCTGTAATTTTCAGTGTTACAGAATGAAGTGGAACGTTCGAAGATTCATACCAGAGAATAATTTTTGGCTTTTAAGATACCACACGGTAAAAAGACGCGGGGATTCATTAATACACTTTTTTTTAGCTTAAAATTTTATTACACAGTTCACATGAGAATCCTACGAATTTTACATATTCACTCTGTTGCCTAATACAGGTTAAAGTTAAAAAATCATTACAAATCCAAACGAAAAATATACAATCAGGAGATGTACGAAAAGTTGCGTATCAGCGGAAAATGACTCAAAAACAAATCCTTTAATTCTTGGCATTAAAAATTGGTCGCCAAAAACGGTCTCCGGCGGTGGCTTATTCTCATTGGTTGAATTTCTTCAGTTCCCGGCGGGTTTTAGCCGCCCGTGTCAGAAAGTGGTAACTCTGACAAGTGTTACAGCCCACAGAGGGAATTTTCCTAAAGGACGAAAAGGGATATTTTCTGTTTACTTAGATTTACGAACTTTACGGTAAGAGAAAATCAAGTTTGAAAATCCCAAATCATTATTAGTTCCTATTTTCGCAAATCATTATCGGGAGTTAATCGGTTACGGAAAGTTTGCTCAACAAATTAAGAAATGCAGGGCTGCCAAAATTGTTTTCCCTTTCCGAGGGAAATCGGAGAGGGAATTTCTCTGTCCGAGGGAGAACAGCTCTGACCTACGTAACATGCAAAAAGACAAGAACTTGCCGCAATTTATGTTGACATTTTAACGCTACTCATCGCTGTTCCTTCAGATATGATGTGCTAATTATGAGGAAAACTGCAAATTATAAGAAAAACAAAACTGTAATATTTTTTTGCTGAGCACATATTTAAGAAATATTAAATGAAATTGCTTAAATTACATTAAATGCAATTGCTTAATGTTTTCAAATATGCAATTTGCAGAAATACTAAATTTCTCGGATTTTTTGTATTTGGATCTTCACATTTAAACATGAGAAATAAATCTGATCATCCACATTTAAATGTCGAACATTAAAATTTTTATATTCTTGTTTTTTTCATAGTTTGATAATCCTTAATTAACCTATATGACTATAATATATGTAATATATGGTCTGAAAAATACTTTAGACTGAAATCACACCAAGCTTTCATTAAATACATTTCTTATGTTTAAATGTGAAGATCGAAATATATAAAATGCGAGAAATTTAGTATTTCTGCAGGGCCCACCAGCGGCCGAGCGGTAAAGACGCTGAACACTGGTAGTTCGGTCCGAGGTTCGAATCCCGCGAACGGGCTGGCTGCATGGGCGTTTTCGTGGTTTTCCCCATGTGTAACGTGTATACGAGCCAGTATCCCTTAGAAAGTCCTCCACGAAGGCATCTCTCCTCTTAGGCCGACAGCCCTCGTGTGCTTTGCCATAATTGAATAACCTAGTATTTCTGCAAATCGCATATTTGAAAACAGGTTTACAAAATAGAATTTCATGCTTTAAAACTAAAAGAAATATCTATCTTAAAAGCAATCGAGAAACGTACTCTTTTATAAATAATAAATACATAAACTATTTTCATAAATCTAGTTTGAGTATACGACGCATACTTTTCGCGCAACTATTTTAACAGACAAAGAAGACAGATGTCCTGTTTTGCACCCGCTAAATCTTTCTGCACCGATGGGCGAAAAATCAAGCTAGGACGCGAAGGAAAGGTATACAGAAAAAGGCCAGTTACCTACTTCAGAGGAGAGTAAAAAGGAACTTCCTATATTTTATACGTGTTCTAAAGGTCAGGAAAAATATGCTCAAAAGACTGTGCTTCTGTGTAGATAAGAGATAAATTCTTCATCGCCATAAGCAACTTGTTACATTCTTAAATCATAATGGTCATCTCTTATGTTGATATCCATATTTCAATCCTCTTAAGAAAATGAAGAATATTTATGTACCTCAAACACAAATTTTCCCTCCAATATGAATAAGCATATGGTTGTTTAAACTACTTTTTTTACTAAACGTCTTTTTACAAACTTCACAGATATGTGGTTTCTCTCCTGTGTGAATGCGCTTATGCACATTTAAACCAGATTTTTGATGAAATGATTTCTCACATACTTCACACATATGAGGATTTTTTCCTGTGTGAATGCACATGTGCTTATTTAAATTACTTTTTTGATTAAATGGTTTGTTACATACTTCACACATGTGAGGTTTCTCTCCTGTGTGAATGCGCATATGCACATTTAAGCTACTTTTTTCAATAAATGATTTCTTACATACTTCACACACATGTGGTTTCTCTCCTGTGTGAATACGCATATGGTGGTATAAACTACTTTTTTCAGTACACGACTTCTTACAAACTTCACACATGTATGGTTTCTCTCCAGCGTGAATGCTCATATGGACGTTTAACTGAGATTTATGACTAAATGGTTTCCTAGATACTTCCCACATATGAGGTTTCTCTCCTCTGTGAATAAGCATATGGTGGTTTAAATTATGTTTTACATTAAACATCTACTTGCAAACTTCACACATATAGGGTTTCTCTCCTGCGTGAATAAGCATATGGCGGTTTAAATGATTTTTTGCAGTAAACGTCTTCTTACAAACTTCACACATATATGGTTTCTCTCCTGTGTGAATAAGCATATGGTGATTTAAACTACGTTTTGCACTAAACGTCTTCTTACAAACTTCACACAGGAGAGAAATCTCCTGTGTGAATGAGCATATGCATAACTAAATTACATTTCATATTAAACGATTTCTTACATACTTCACACATATAGGCTTTGTCTTCGGTGTGAATGCGCATATGCATAATTAAATTACTTTTCATATTAAATGATTTCTTACATACTTCACACATATGAGGTTTCTCTCCTGTGTGAATAAGCGTATGGGAGTTTAAACTAATTTTTCCACTAAACGTCTTCTTACAAACTTCACACATATATGGCTTCTTTCCTGTGTTAATGTGCATATGCACGCTCAAATAACGTTTTATATTAAATACTTTCTTACATACTTCACACTTATGAGGCTTCTCTACTGTATGAATAAGCATATGGCGCTTTAAACTACTTTTATGACTAAACATCTTCTTACAAACTTCACACATATCAGGCTTCTCGCCTATGTGAATGCGCATATGCATGTTTAAATTACATTTTTGATTAAATTATTTCTTACATAATTCACACATATACGGTTTTTCTCTGGTAAGAATAAGCATATGGTTGTTTAAATGACATTTTTCTCCAAACATCTTACAAACTTTACACATATGTAGTTTCTGTCCTGAGTGAATGCACATATGCGCATTTAATTGACTTTTTTTTATTAAATGATTTGTTGCGTACTTCACACTTACGAGGTTTCTCTCCTGCATATGGTTGCATATGGTTGTTTAAATGACCCTTTTCAGTAAAGATCTTAGAAACTTCACGCATATGTGGACTCTCTCCTGTGTGAATGCACATATACCTCCTTAAAATTAAATGCTTTCTTACATACTTCAAACATATGACGCTTCTCTGTTTTTTCGAATGCTCATGTTCCAAAAGAAAAAAAAAAGAATTAATACAGTAGACTCCAGTCACAAATATTTTCCTGTCCGGAAGCGTGGCATGCTTCAAACTCTAAAACAAGATTCTAATCTTTTACTTAAATTCAGATTTATTAATCTTTACACCTGAAACTAAAGGAAAGCTCTACCTCAAAACAATTTCATGAAATACAGATAAGAATGCCACCTTAAAAAAATATATCACTTAAAGTCTGTAAATTTACTTCTCGTCTGCCTCTGTTCTGACTAGAAATCCAACTTCGTTTAGTATCCAATTTATTTCACTTTACGAACACTTACAGGTGAATGCGACTATTTTCATGTAGAGTTTTGTATAATGATCAAAAGATCCGTACATTTTAATGATGACAAACATAGTATTTCAGTAATGTAAAACTGCTACAGCTGAAGCGAACGGCATGTATTCGTTACCTACTAACGGATACATCGGTTGACTCAAAATACCCAATCAGAACTCACAGATTCAGTTCGTTACTAGAAATTGTCCTTAGCTTTCATTCATAAAATAAAAATTTATATAATAACACAAATGCTGTTTCTTTTCGCTTTACTAAGGTTTGTTTGGCATTCGTTACAAAGCCTACGAGGGAATAACTAGCCATTCCATAAATGACCGCCAAGAAGCCGTTTCATCCAATTAGAGCAGACTGTAGAAGAAAAGACTATTGTTTGCTCTGATTGGTTGAAACAGGAAAAGTAGGGTTACAGAATCTTGTGCTTGGCGATTTTTCTTTCATCGCCTTTGCTATTTGTATATCAGCGTGGTGTACCGAAAAGCGTGTGAAAGTCGGAGAAGGAACCGCATCTCAACGGTACAGATCAGAAAAAAAAAAAAAAAAAAAATTCTCGGACTTCTAGATCGGGGTTTCTAATCGCGTTCGTATCTTTTACAAACTCTCACTGCACGGACTTATTTTTGTTTTTATCCTCACCTTATTGAATGGCTTTGTTATTTATTGGTTTTTTCGCCTTCGGGTGCAGAGTTAAAAATTTAACACTTTTATTTTCTCTATTTTTGTTAAGGGTAATTTTTTTTTATTTTTATTTACTGGTTTGTACTCTTTGTAGTAGATACTAGTTGCAAGATTACGATCCAAGATCCCGAAAAGCGTTACAATAGAAATAGCGTATAATGGAATAAAATATAATTTTAGTTATACTTACTCATAATTTAAGTAAAAAGAATAGGTATCCGACGCCCTTAAATGTTTACATAATGTTTTCATTTGGTTTATTTTTTTAATATTCTTTTATTTGTATAATAAATGCGCTACGTAAATTTACAAAACAGACTCTCTCTAACAGAAATGACGAAAAAAGCACATATCCCATTTCCATGTAAATACTTTTTCTTGCAAAACAATTATCAGTTTTGTTTAAATTCATTCTTTAACCAAATATAGATGAACTATTAATAAGATCAGTAGGTTATTTAAAATATATTCCAGACAATTCCCCTTAGCTTTCATTCATAAAATAAAAAAATTATCGAATGAAATAAACGCTGTTTCTCCTCACTTTACTGGAAAGCCCACAAGGTATGTTTGGCGTTAATTACGAAGACTGTAAGGCGATAACGCACTATTCCAAATATGACTGCCAAGCAGAGATTTCGTCCAATGAGAGCAGACCGTAGGAAAAATGTCTGTAGGCTTTGTGAATATGCTTGTCGTACGAAGCGGTTTATTTGAATACGAGGTCGGCGCTAAATCCCCGAACGCGCCAAGGAGGTTAGAATAGAAGGAGGGAAAGTTCAACTCAAAAGACGAAGCTTGTCGGCCATATTGCTGTTATCACCGTGACCTTATGAGGACTGAGTATTCTGTGCGCGTTTTTGGAGAACATGGTAAATTCTGTAAAGGGTTCTTAACCTCAAGTTTTCAGTCCTGAACTGGAACAGGGAGCTGAAGGTACGCTATGTTCTGGTGTAGATCCTGTATTGGCGAATAACTGCACTTGAAAGGGATTTGAAATCCTCTTTTATTAAATCACTATTAATTTACAAACTTCCCAATTCGGGAGAGATACAGAAAGTAAAAGACCGCACTTGGGTCGAACTTAACAATCAAATCAATTTAAAACTAAACCTAAAATAGAACTTAAATTAAACTTTGCTTCGCAGAGCGATTCGCGGAGATTGGCCTCTACCTAAAAGGGTGCGTAGCAAGATATACTAATACTAACGCACATCAATTTGTTTTACAATGCAACCACGTAGTAAGCACTATGGCTTATAAATTTAAACTGCTAGCTGGTCAAGTTGAGCGGCATGACCGTGATCTGAGACTAAGCTCTCACACAATGAGAGGTTTCTACCTCTGGCTTAAATAGTACTTGGCTGTACTTCAAAATTAGCATAAGCTGAAACCGCGCGCTTCTTCTGACAGAAAGTTGAAGCAGAAAGGAGATAGACAGATTTAAATTAAAATAAAACTTGGTTAGTTTAACTAAAACCTTACAACCTGTGCAAGGAAGTCTGTCATTGCAACATTTTTTTATTAAATATCATTCCTTACAGTAAAAATTGGAAAGTACACCCAACAAGTAGCTAATGAAACCTAAGCAAATCCTTAAAATATGCAGAAACATCATTTTTAAAGGCTTTAATGTTATGCACATCCATTTATATTTCGAACTATTTCCTAATAATTTTCTGTACATAGTAAATTATGAATATCATCTTTATTACTTTAAAACAAAAGTTCAATAACAGCGAGCTATTTCATTATAAATTTAACATAATTTTCCTGGAAAATACATGCACGGAACAGCATAGAAACACGTACATTTCACTGCCGTAATGTAATGTTTTGAAGTTACAAACATGGACGCCGCTTGTTAGGGAAAGGCGGGCAAGGCTTCATTCTCCGATAGTGGAGGATACTGCGAACGCTCCCTCCTTCTATTCTAACCTCCTTGGAACGCGCAGAGAGGTCACGTGGTCGTGACTTAATGCGTAAGCCGACGTCACAACGAAGCTCCACCCAGAATCAATTACAACTTCGGTCAATGTAAACACGGTTCCACGTTTCGCAGCCACTCAAGCAAATGGATCATTAAAAGAAATCTACCTAAAAGATATGACAGAAGACTGCAGTATTTATTTACTTACCAAAATTCTACAATAGCCATATATTGCTTACCTACAACTCATCTTTCATAATTATGCTATGCCAAGTAAAAAGGTAGGTACAACAACAAACCCTATTACACACAGGGTAGGGCTTCGCCCAGGAACCGGCAACGTGACTTCGTCACTTAATCTACTGTTCCACGTGTTTAGACAGTGGGATATTAATTGCATTTTCAATGCAAATTGCTCGGTTAGTATTTTAGTGAAGTGCGTTAATGTATTCACAGTTACTTAAATTGATTATTTTAGATTTTTGCGTTATTTCACGATTTATGCTTTGCGTCGGTCTTGCCAACACGCCTAGTTGTTGAGTATTATTGAAAATTTGCGTTAGCGAGTTTCAGTTGCGCATTAGATTAATTAATTTAAAAGTAATTTTAAACTGTACTGAGGATTCTGAATTTTTACAGCACTTTCAGTTACCCGCAAGCTGTCGCTTCAGGCGACTGCCAGGGGCCTTAAGTGTTTTTCGTCTGCAGAGAATGCCGTCAAGCCAGGGCTCTGTTCCAGGGCGTAGGACTCCGCTTATTCTGGGCGCCGAATTTTTGACTGTTCATGCGTAACCATGGAGAGGCTCATCCAACATTACCATGTACAGATTACTGAACTTTAATATGTCAGAGATAGTAATGGATCTTTCACAGAAGTAGAAAGCAAATTGTACAATTTTTTGATTAGTTCATTAGAAATGATACAGGCCATGCAAAATTAATATGGAAATAGAAATGCTAGGAAAAATCAAATAACACCAACTGCTAGCACCAGTTATAAAGATGATAATGATAAACGAGCCAGGAGCCCTATTACATTATATTCAGATACCACAGCTAGCGCTGACGGAGAAATCACGCTAGACAAAGATTTTAGCTCTGATGATGAAAACCCCAAACGCAGACATTTTGATCAAACCATATGCACAAAAACTCATAGGCATTCTGCTAAAAAAAGTTAAACTTAGCACACAAACTCAATTAGTTTCCTCCAAAATCATATCAAAGACAAGCAAAAGCAAGCAGATAGAAGAAACTACCAGAGATACACAGGTAGAAAACACTCCTTCGGAAAATACTAATATGGAAGTTAATCAATAAGAGGAAGTGCAAAGCAGCACAAATAACAACACTTACCAAGCAGTTAATAGTGACACACACACAACCGCTAGGTTACTCCCAATTATTCTGAAAGAAACAAAATACAACTGGAATAACATTCAAAAACTGTTTCATGAGCACAAGTTCGATTTTATGGTAATAAACATCAGGACGGGAATCAAAGTCATTGCAAATAATACAAATAGCTACAGGGGAATAGTCAGATTATTGAATGAACTAAGGATAAGAATCTTAAAGTAACGTTCAGGGCTTACTCTTAAGCACCGAAATTGAAGAGATGCAAAACGACATAGAAAGTTTTGAATACAAAATACTGGGTATTATCAAATGAGTAGACGCAGAGAAGGTGAAGTAATTAAAATCCCTATACTTAATTACACTGCCAAAAACAGAAGCCTCTAAGGCAATATATCATGAAAAATATCTTTGTGACTTAAAAGTCAATATTGTCGAAAACGAAGGCAGACAGGGCCTATCCAATGTTTCTGCTGTCAGGGATTTAAATCACACCCAGGCAGGCTGCAATTACAAACCAAGACGTGGTGAGTCCCATTAGATCAAAGATTGCCCTGACAGGAGAAACCCCCAGTGTGCGCAAATTGCGGACAATCTCACACTTTAAGTTTTAAGGGGTGTAAGAAATTCCCCCAAAAGAAAGCTGATAAACAGAAAACTTATTCAAACAGAATAGTGGAAGAAAAATCTTATTCACAAGCCCTGTCCACAGGAATTGACTCAGATACGATAAGCGAAGCACGCAAAATATTCAGCGATTTAGCAGAACTAGTATCAGCAATTAAAAGCACAGGCTACAATTTAATCAACACATTAAAGAAATAAACAAAATCAACCAAGATACTACCAACGCAGAAAATTCAAATAATGGGTCAACACAACCTTTATAGAGCCCCTACCCAAATCATGATATGGGATGCACACAGTGTAATTAACAAAACACATGAACTTCAGAATTTCTTAATAACATATGACATTGACATAGCTCCGATTTTAGAGACCCACGTCTGCCCGAGCAATAATTTGAAAATACCTAATTATAATTGTTTTTGGTGTGATCGTTTGAGTTATAGAGGTGGGGGGGTCGCAAGCTTCACTAAAAGGTCCCTTCAAGCTTCCCTTATCAGCGATAATAGACGAAATAGATGCGAGATTGTTACGGTCTCAGTTTTACTTCCGCATTATGGAATCGTTTTTTTAGTTCCATCTCTAACTCGCCAAAAATCAGCTTGATGAAAATTTACTCGAGGAACTTCTATCTCCAGATAAACAGTCTATCCTCGGTGGAGACTTAAATGCTAAAAACGTTGAATGGGGATGCCGCAGATCCAATAAAAACGGAGAGCATAAATAATCATCCAATTTACTTCTTCGCTCCTACTGAGTATACCTATTTGCCTGAAAACTCCAGAAGAGGTGACATTTTAGATATTATTCTGGCCACAGCATCTATTATGTATCTCGAGGTTAAAGTGTGCCTATTATAGCCACGCTAGGCACAAATAAAGCAAATGAGGCAAAATATAGAGTCAATACGGAGTGGAATATCTACAATGAATACCTTCTCATGCATCCGCCTGAATTTAAAGGTCTCAGTAATATCAGCGATATTGATCTCGCCGTCGATACTTTCGCAAACAGTTTACTTACAGCGCATAATTACACTACTAAGAAAGTTCTTACTCAAGTCATGATATGGAATGCACATAGTGTAATAAACAAAATACATGAACTTCAGAATTTCCTAATTACGTATGGCACTGACATAGCTCTGATTTCAGAGACCCATGCCTGCTCGAGCAATAACTTGGAAATTGCAAATTATAATTGTTTTTGGTGTGATAGTTTGAGTCATAGTTGTGTGTGGGGGTTGCAATCTTTACTAAAAGGTCCCTTCAAGCCTGCCACATCAGCGAACATAGAAGCAATGGATGCGAAATTGTTAAAGTCTCAGTACTACTGCCGCACTACGTACATTTTAGTTCCGCCTACAACACGCCGAAAAGTCCACTAGATGCAAATCTGTTCTCGGAACTTCTTTCTGCAGATAAGCATTCTATCCTAGGAGGAGACTAAAAAAATACCGAATGGGGATGCCGTAAAACCAATAAAACGGAGAGCAGTTATTTGAATTCATTAATAATCAGCCAATTTATTTTTTCGCCCCTGCTGAATTTACTTATTTGCCCGAAACCTCCAGAAGAGGAGACATTTTAGATGTTATTCTAGCCACTGCATCAATTCCTACATATCTCGAGGTCAAAGTTGAATTAATCTCTGATCACGTGCCAATAATAGTAACGCTCGGCATAAATAAGGCAAACGAGACTAAATTCAGAGTCAATACAGACTGGAATAAATACAATGATTATCTCCTTCAGCACGCGCCTGAAATTAAAAAGCTCTGCAATAGTAACGACATCGACCTCGCTGTTAATACACTCACTAACACCTTAATAGGAGCTTATAACTTTGCTACTAAGAAAATACCGGCAGAACAGAACACGAAAAGGCTTCCACGGTTCATCAGAAACCAAATCAAAGAAAGAAACAAACTCAGAAAAAGATGGAGGATTTCGTGGGATCCGAGCATAAAAATAGAAGTTAACAAAATAAACAAAATTATCAAAGATAATATTTACAACCATAGAAAGGAGAAGTGGAATGAAAAAATTTCTAGCTTTAACGAATCAAACAATGCCTTCTAGTCTTTTGCGAGAAATCTGAAAAGTAAGCCCACTTGCAACAAGCTTATTCACTGAGATAATAGCATTGCATTGACTAATAAAGATAAAGCTAACATAATGGCAGAATACCTTGAAAAACAGTTCGTGCCGAATCAAGAACCCCGCGACTTTTGATATTAAGTATTTTGTAAATGATTGGATAAAAAGACCCAGCCCAAGAAATAAGCTTGATCGTGCAAGCCCCAATGAAGTAAGGGTTGCAATGAAGTAAGGGTTTTTTTAGCTTCTTAATTATTAAGAAGCTAAAAAATAGAAAAGCCCCAGGCTATGATTTAATTAAGAACATCGCTATTAAAAAGATGCCACACAACGTAATCTCCAAATATGCAAGCATCATCTACACTTGTATTACAAATAATTATTTCCCCAAGAAATGTAAAATTGGGAAGGTAATGCTTTTTCCAAAGCCCGGCAAGGATAGTACAAAGCCTGAAGGATTTGGACCTATTAGCTTATTGCCAGGAATAGGAAAGATATACGAAAGGATAATCCTACGCAGAATTGAGCCGCATCTGACCAAGCTTCCGTCCGAGCAATTCGGATTTAGGAAAATTTTATCAACTACCTGGTTCGACTAAATGAATTCATAGGCGCTGCACTACATAACCATCAAAAGGTCGCCTTATTCATGCTAGTCGTGGCGAAAGCTTTCGACCGCGTCTGGCGTGAGGGGCTGATTTTCAAGCTCATTTGCCAGGATTTCGACAGAGATTTAATACTCCTAATATACTCATTTGTTATAAATCGTAATTTCTTCGTGAGCATAGGCAATGAAAATTCCACGCAGAAGCGATTTCACGCAGATGTAGCAGAAGGATCCATTCTTGGCCCGATTTTATATATCTTCTACTTCACAGATTTCCCGAGAGTTTTCACTGATTCTCACAGCTATACTGGATGCTATGCTGACGACACGGCACTGGCAGTTAAGTCACTTAGAGTCGAAAATACAATTAATAAGCTACAAGCAGTCATGCCTCATCTAAAGCACTGGTGCACCATGTGGCGCATATCAATTGTTTGATATTATGTAAGTGTATTTTTTTCTCGTGCTGAAAAGCGGCACATGACTTGTTTCGGGTTTCTAAGTTGCCTTGGAAACCGCAAACGATTTTTATTTTAAGATTTTGTATTCTACTGTGTGAGAGAATAAGAGTTAAAAAATGGTTGTGTGAATACCTTCAAGAGGAAAGTAAATAAAGAGTTTTTTTATTATTACAGTCCACTATTAATCAGCGACGGTTCCTACATAAAGGTTTTTTGGTCCGTGTAGACGGAGATACAGTGCAATTGGTGAGTCAGTGCATTTTTATATCATAGTGATTAGATAATACTTTCTGATTAGATAATGGAATTTTCTACGCTTAAAACGAAGAAGGGTGTAGCTAAGACTAAATTAAAAGAGAAAATTACTGCGAACTATGACTCTGCTGATTTCGCTCAGCTGGAACTTTTTAAATCTCAATTAAGTACTTTAATGACTGAAATTTCGAATATTTTTAGTAACATATTTGTAGTTTGTGAAGCGAAAGATATTGATGCCTTTAATGAAGAACAACAGGACGTACAAGATAATATTGATGAGCTATTTTTAATGTTAACTAGAGTTAATGCTAAGAACGTTAAGGATTTAAGTGTGGAGGCTAATTCTTGCGAAATATCAAGCATTCGCTTGCCTAAGCTAACTCTTGCCGTATTTAGTGGTAGTGTTGAAGAATGGTTATCATTTAATGATTTATTTAAAACGGCGATAGTGGGTAATGACAAATTATCGGGAGCACAAAAATTATAATATTTAAAATGTTCTTTAAAGGGAGATGCATTGAGAATTGTTCAGGCTTTAACTATTTGTGATAAGAATTTTGAAATTGCGTGGAATTTACTGTGTCAAAGATTTTCAAATAAGGGAGAATTACTTTCATCATTATTAAAGAAAATCTTATGTTTAACAAGTTTACAAGCTGAAAATCCTAGTCAGTTATTGACTCTCGTAGATACAGTGAAGGAATGTATATGTTCATTTGAGACTTTGGGTTTCAAAGTAGAACAATTCGCTGATACTATTTTGATGTTTATAGTACAATTTAAATTAGATTCTTCAACGAGAAGTTAGTGGGAGCGAACTTTAAATCGAGAGGAAATACCAACCCTTAATGACCTGTTAGAATTCTTAAAGTCACATGCCAGAACTCTGCAAGCAGGTAAACAACAAGGTGTTAGAAAACAACCTACGAAAGAGAAATTAACCTCTTTAGCTTCAGAGATTCAGGCGCACTGTACTTATTGTAAAGCTGGTCATTTAATATTGAAATGTAACAAGTTTTTAAGTCTAAATGTTCAGGATCGCATTAATTTTGTCATAAAAACCATCTGTGTTTTAATTGTTTAGTTTCACATCATAAAGCTTTGGAGTGTAGAAGTATTTTTAAATGTAAAAAAGGCTTTAAAAATCATCATACATTGCTGCATTTTGAAAGGGTTCAAAAGGAGCCAGAACCACTTAAAAGAGTTATCAATAGTTCAAGAGAGTTATCGGTGTTTGCTAAGCCATTTTCTCCCATAATGGAATCTAGTACCGAATCGGCAAAGTCCTGAGGAGAATTTTACGAACTCTAGTCCAGTAATTAAATCTTGTGTATCAGACTTTAGTTTTCAGTGTGACATTTTGCTATGTACTGCTGCTATTAAAGTATTAGATTCATCTGGTGAATACCGGTTGTGTAGAGTATTGATCGACCCTGGCAGTCAAGCGAACCTGATTACCGAAGAGTGTGCAAGAAGATTAGGGTTACCGAGAAGAAATGACAAGGTTTTTATTTCATGTTCAGGATCTTCGGATACAAAGACTAATGGAATTGCTCAAATTAGTTTTGTCCCGCATTTTCCAGCTAAAGTTTCATTTACAGTTCCAGTATTTGTCATCAATAGAATTATTGGAGAACTGCTGCATTTTACTTTAGATAAGCAGTACATAGAGGAATATAATGATTTAATGTTGGCGGATCCGACGTTCTACAAGAGGAGGCCTGTTGATATACTGTTAGGCGTAGATGTTTCTTTACCGCTTCTGAAGGGAGAAAAGATTAAATGCGGAGAAGGTAAACCAATAGCCTCTCGTTCTGAACTGGGATGGATTATTTCAGGTACTGTGGATACTTCAACAGAGGATAAACACACTATCGATGTGAATAATATACAAGCGGATAATGAGCAGTTGCTGTCTAACTTTTGGAAATTAGACGCTGTACCTACATTTGATTTGCTTACTAAGTCGGAGAGAGCATGTGAGGATCACTTCAAATCTACATTTAGAAGAGCCGAAAGTGGTGTATACGTAGTGAAATTACCCTTTCATTCTTGGCCTTCCCAGCTTGGAGATTCGAGACAGTTAGCTATACGTAGGTTCAAGTCTTTCGAGAATTCATTATTAAAAAGGCCTCAAATTTATGAACAATATAAGGATTTCATGAGGGAATACCTTGAGCTAAGACATATGGAAAGAGTGCCTGAAAGAGAGATTTTTACTGATTCTGCGTATTACATGCCTCATCATGCCGTGTTGAAGGAATCAAGTAGTACTACTAAGTTGAGAGTTGTCTTCGATGCTTCAGCTAGAACAACCTCTGGACTTTCATTAAATGACCTTTTGATGGTTGGGCCGAGAGTTCAGCAGAAGCTGTTTCCAATTCTTCTACGATTCAGAACTTACAAAGTCGCTTTATGCGCCGATGTGGAAAAGATGTTCAGACAAATACGAGTTCACCCAGAAGATACAAATTGGCAACGAATAGTATGGAGAAATAGTCCTAGTGAGTCTTTGAGTACTTTTAGATTGGTAACAGTGACGTATGGAATTTGTCTACTAGAGTAATGAAACAACTTGCATTAGACTAACAAGCTAGATTTCCTTTGGCATCGAAGGTTGCCCTTGGTGACTTTTATGTAGATGACTTACTTTTAGGAACGCAAATTGAAGATAGCTTTAGTTCAGCAGTTGACTGAAATGATGGAAGGAGGTGGATTCCGCTTAAGGAAGTGGATTTCGAACAGTGCAATTATTTTAGAAAAGATTCCTGAGTCGTTAAGAGAACCCAGTACTTCTCTGGAAATAACCAGTGATAAAAATGTGAAGGTATTAGGTATTTATTGGAACCCCTCTCGTGATACATTCCATTTCTCAGAGTGCATAAATGATAAAGAGTTCACCAAGAGAAGCATTTTAGCAGAGGTGGCCAAAATCATTGATCCATTGGGATGGTTAGAGCCTACTATAATATATGCGAAAATATTATCAGAAGAGTTGGGGAGCTTAAAACTTGGTTGGGATGAAATCGTCGACAAGAGAATAAATAGAAAGTGGAAACGATTTTACTTAGAATTACCCTTACTATCAAGTTTACAAATTCCGTGGTATGTCCTAAGACCAAAGGCAGTAATTATAGAAATTCATGCTTTTTGTGACGCCTCAGAGAAAGCTTATTGTGCAGTCATTTACCTCAGAATAATCAACGCTGATTCTTCAGTCAAGGTTAGCCTTTTAACATCGAAAACTAAAGTTGCTCCCTTGAAAACCCAGTCTCTTCCTAGATTAGAGCTATGTGCTGCGTTATTTTTAACAAACTTTTTGCATGTAGTGGTATCATGCATAGAACTACCAACTAACAATATTTACGCGTGGACAGACTCACGGGTTACATTGGTATGGATTTCGTCAGAACCTCGCCGTTGGCTATCTTTTGTGGCATACAGAGTTGCAAGGATTCAGGAAGCTGTTCCAGGTATTCAATGGAATTATGTGGTTGGAAAAGAAAATCCTGCAGATTTTGGAACCAGAGGTTTGATTCCATCAGAATTTTTAAGATGCGAATTATGGATGAAGGGACCACAATGGTTAAGCCAACCAATGATTCATGTACAGCAAGATTTAAGTGTAGAATTAGAGAGTGAGATTGTGTTAAAAGAGATGAAAAAGAGTTTCATTTCAAATGTTTTTAAGTTTGAGGAACCCAGTGTATTCTCTAAGTTTTCATCCTGGCTAAAGCTATGCAGAGTGTTAGCTTGGTGTATAAGATTCAAGAATAACTGTAGTAAGTTACCCGCAGAACGTATAAAGGATTATTTGTCTACTGAAGAACTTCGTGAAGTTACCTTTATGATCGTTAGGATCGTACAAAATTCTGAATTTCCAGAAGAGTTATCCTGTTTGAAATCAGGTAAACCTTTAAAACCATCGAGCAAGCTTTTGCCGTTAAATCCTTTCTTAGATTCTGCAGGGTTAATACGTGTAGGCGGAAGGCTCAGAAATGTTAGAATTTCAAATGATCAGAAAGATCCTATGATTTTACCTAAGAGTCATAATATTACGCATTTGATTATTAGGCACTATCATGAAACATATCTTCATGCAGGTACTGAACTACTCATTTCTGTCATAAGACATAGATTTTGGATTGTGAAAGCTAGAGATATTATTAGAAAATATTTAAATGAATGCGTTATTTGCCGTAGATTTAGAGCCCAAACTGCAACTCAGCAAATGGCCGATTTACCTGCTTCAAGAGTTACTCAAAGTAGAGCTTTCTCTCGTGTAGGAATTGATTTTGCAGGACCATTTAACGTCAAATATCGAAATGGTAGAGGAGCTAAAATTTTCAAATGTTATATATACATGAGCAATACATTTAGAATTTGTCGGAGATCTTTCAACAAAATCATTCTTTGAGACACTTAAGAGGTTTATCGCTCGTAGAGGCAAACCGTGGGAAATTCATAGTGATTGCGCAACGAACTTTATAGGAGCTAACAAAGAGCTAAGGAAAGTTCTATCAACTGTTCAACATGATGAACACCTTCAGGGGTATATTTCTTCAGAAAATATTAAGTGGTTATTTAATCCGCCCTCTGCACCTCATTTTGGAGGTCTTTGGGAAGCAGGGATTAAGTCGATGAAACACCACTTAAAGAGGTGTTTAGGAACACTTATTCTAACTTATGAGGAATTTTTGACTTTAATAACCCAAATTGAATCCTGTCTTAATTCTAGGCCATTAGTACATGCTTCGAGCGATTGCAGTGACCTGGAAGCCTTAACGCCAGGACACTTTCTTACAGGAGCGGCTTTAAGTACTCTTCCAGAACCTAACCTGATTCAAAATAAGCTGAGTTACGGTGACAGATGGAAAAACATGCAAACGCTATTTCAACAATTCTGGAAGAGATGGAGTAGTGAGTATTTGTCGAAGTTACAACAAAGACCCAAGTGGTGTAAGCTACAGCGAGATGTGAAGATTGGTGATATGGTTCTCATTAAGAACGAGAATTTACCTCCGCTACGCTGGAAGCTAGGCAGAATTGTTAAAGTGTATCCTGGTCTGGATGACAGAATTCGAGTGGTGGACTTACGCACATCCGTGGTGAGATAAAGCGACCAACAGCGAAGCTATGCCCTTTGCCATTCAATTCCGGAGATTAAAGACTTTAATTTTTTTCTTTCCCAGAGGTTAGAGACTTTAATTTTTTTCCTTCTTGTTGATAATTTTCAATTTAATGTTTGAACTGCCTTGGGAGTTCAAGGCTGGGGGTATGTTTGATATTATGTAAGTGTATTTTTTTTCTCGGGCTGAAAAGCGGCACATGATTTGTTTCGGGTTTCTAAGTTGCCTTGGAAACCGCAAACGATTTTTATTTTAAGATTTTGTTAGAGTTAAAAAATGGTTGTGTGAATACTTTCAAGAGGAAAGTAAATAAAGAGTTTTTTTATTATTACAGTCCACTATTAATCAGCGACGGTTCGTACATCAATCAATGCACAAAAGTCACAATTGCTAATAATTCAGAAAAATAGGAAAAGAACCCCAATCACAGCTACTCTTAAACTTTTCAATGAAGAAATACCTATAGTACAGAAGGCTAACTATCTGGGAGTTACGATAAACAGCAAATTCACATGGAGTAACCATGTAAATAAAGTCAGAGGTAAAGCGATTGCAACTCTCAAAAATTTAATTCTCTTAATTGACAAATATTCAAATCTGAACTTAAGCGGAAAAAGGCATATTTACGCTGCTATAATTCGACCGATATTTTACGTACGCATCGCCCGCCTGGCAAGCTGTCAGAGAAAAAGATATTAAAATTCTTCAAATAATGCAGAATAAGTATCTAAGACTGATTACACAAGCCCATTACTACGTCTCCAACCCGCACGCTTCATCATGATCTAAAATTAGAGCAAGTGAATACTTTTATCAACAGAGTGAATCAAAAGTTTTCCTCGAAGACGAAGAAATGTCCCCATTAAATGATATCCAAACTTTCAACTACATAGTTCTACCAGAGGATGTGAACATCAGACCTTACGCGACCCACCTCACCAGTGACTTAAACTTTCCGACCTAAAACACTCAGGAGTTAATATCCACTCATGTAATATAATTGTGTATATATTAATAGTTATACTTACAAAATTCTTAGAAAAAATTTAGCCAGTTTTCTTTCTTAGTTTATTATGTATATAGTCTATTCATTGGAACTGCATTTTCTCGTGTTGTAGCTTAATTGTTTGATGAAATTTTCATAATTCGCTTACAGTAGTTTTTCGTACTTTAGGTTTTCACCGCCTACTACTCCTTAGCCTCTTTTAGGCAGGTGTGGCCCAAGAGCGATGAGTAGTGCAGGGAGAAAATTATGGCATATGCGCATGACGTCATGTGGGTGACAGTCTTTAGTTCTTGGCGTTTGCTTACATTCGTTGCATCAACAGTTTGATTTGATTTGTGTTGTTAATTTGTTGCATCAACAGTTTGATTTGATTTGTGTTGTTAATTTGCTATTGTATCTAGTCGGAAATGGCAAAATGTGCTATAGTGCTTGTGTCATAATTATAGAAGGAAAACTAAAAGTCAAGGCATAACACACCATCGTTTTCCAAGTGATCCAGAAATTCGTAAGTTATGGACTGTTCGCTGCAAAAGAGCAGATAATTTCAACATCGAAAATGCCAGAATATGTGCTCTGCATTTTACACTTGATGACTACGAACGGGATCTCAAGGCAGAATTGCTTGGTGGCAGAACTCCTAAAAGGGTGCTGAAAGCCAATGCAGTTCCCACTTTACATCTTCCATCATCGTCATGTGAAAATAACTCACGAATAAATTATATATGTTGTGCTTCAAAAACTGAACTTAATCTGGAGAGGAAATTTTCTGACATGAATAAGTCATCTAAATTTATGCTAAAAAAGGATAGAGCAAGCAGGTGTCAGGGTCGGGAAACAAGGAAACGAGTGTTGGAAAATTAAGCTTCCCTTTAACCTAAAAGGACTGATCAGATAGACTGTGCAACTCAGTTTACATCCAGTGACACATCTCATTTAGTTGAGCGTGTGCAAATCTTAGAAAAGGAAAATAAGAGATTAAATATGTTGTGCTGCCAATTAAAAATGCGAAAGAAAATTATTTTTACTGAATTTGCTGCTTCTCGTAAAAAATTGTTTAGCTTTCAGAAAATGAGCAGAAAAGTAACAAGCAAACAAGTACATAGTGAAATTAAAAAACTTTCAGGGACAATTTTTACGGACAACCAAATTCGTTTCCTCATGTCTAATAAAAAATTTGTTAAGTGGAATGCAGATGACATTTGCAAATCTGCAGCACTTAGGACAGTATCCCGAAGATGCTACAACTATCTCAGACGAAAAATGGGATATCCAATTCCTAGCATTTTGACTTTGAAGAGATGGGTATCCTGTTCATTTTGCTGTTCTCCTGGTTTGCTACATGATGTGATTCATGTTATGCGTACTGGGGCATTAAAGATGACAGACCAAGAATGTATGTGTGTTCTTTCATTCGATGAAATGAACGGAGATAACAGAATCTGTTATGACCAAGCAGAGGATAAGATTGTTGGCTCACATAGAAATGCTCAAGTGGTAATGATGCGACTTCTTGCAAGTTGGAAGCAGCCAAATATATTTTGATACACAAATGACGGCAGAAATATTGAAACATATAATAATAACTTTGCAGAAATTGGATATTATGTTGTTGCATTTGTAGTTGGCTTGGCTGGTAGAAATCGTGCTGTGTCGACAAAATTTCAGATTACTCATCTTAACAGCTGTTTCACACATCCCCGGGACTGTAGTAAACGTGTGTGTGTGTTTGCTGATGTGCTACATCTTTTGAAACGTCTTCGTAATCACTTTTTGGATGACGGATTAACGTTTCCGGGAAATAAATTAATTACAAAAGAACCTATCGAAAGACTGATATCAATGGATTGCAAAGAAGTGAAAATTTACGCAAAATTGTGTGTAAGTCGCTTTGCTGTTAAAGGAAATGAACGCTAGCGTGTGCATTTAGGTGAACAGTTATTTTCAAACCATACTGCACAAAGTATCCGCTATCTTATACCAGAAGAAGAGGACACTGCAAATTTTTTTGAATTAGTGAATAATTCATTTGATATTCTAAAGTCCAGGAAACCTGTCTCTGATACAGTATTAGCTTGTGCATATGAGATACATGAAGAAATCCAGGAAAGAACTTTAAAAAAGTTTTATGCGTTTTGTGAAGACATGAGAGCTGGCAAGGTAAAGCACCTATTACCATTTCAAAAAGGATTTATGATATCAATTAGATCACTACTTGGCTTATTTTCTGATTTAAAACAATTAGGAGTTGAATACCTTTTAACTTCCAGACTAAATCAAGATTGCCTGGAAAATGTTTTTCACGAATCTGAGGTCTTGGGCACTTCTGTGATCATCCACTGCCCGTAGATGTGAAATATCGAATGAGTCTTTTATTGTTAACTAATATTTCCTGCCAGATTTCACTTTCCAACACATCTTCTGTTGCTCCTGATGAGGATGAAGATGCATACATTACTTCCCACTTTTTTGGTAATATTTTATCTGACATGACTGAAGGTCAGACGATATTAGATGGGGAAACTGAGATGAGGGATATTGTTTTTGATGATTCTACATTGACCCTTGCAAGTAAACCTGCAGCCGTCTCTCTGTACAGGGTTTTCGGTAACTTGCAGGCTACATAGCCTACAGTGGAAGAAAATATGACCATTCTTTGGGAATACCTACAGAAGAGTTACTCCATCCCCCTTGAGATGAACATGTTGGTTGGATAGAAACGCTTTCTTATGCTGGTTTACTTGTTTCATCAGAGGAGTGGTGAAAAAATAAATCAGTTTGAAGCAGTGTTTGAAAGTGAACATGGGAAAGATGGTCATTCAAGAAGTAATAACATTATGCAAATTATGTTTAAAAAATTGAACAAAAGTTTCCTGATTTGCATAATGGAATCATTAAAATATATGTTAAGACACGAACATTTATGCGTTTGAGGTGTTTGAATGCAGAAATGAAAAAGAAGAAAAGAAATAAGGCTGATATGAAAAAGGCACAGAAGTGGGTTGCATGATCTTTATAACTGTGACACCTGTGAAGATACCCCTCAACAGCAACCAGGACAGCGATTGATGATGATGAAAATGTTCAAAACGTTAATGAAAATGAGTGTACAAAATCATTGCCAGACGATAAGTCAAATGCATATGATACTTTACTATGCAGTTTCCAGTTTGAAGATAGTGTATCAGAAAACATTTCACATGCATTAGAAACATGTGAGACTTCTTATCACATTTCATGTTGATCCCAAAAATCAGAACAAGCTATCCGGTTTTAATAAAAGTTTCCCGCCACTGCAAATATCGCCTGCGTAAAAAGTTCATGTTGCCCTGTGTAAACATATTTTGCCAAAGAAGTTTTGGCATTTGAAAGAAAGAAGCTTGCTTTAGAACACTGCGTTGTGAAATTTATAAGAGAATACCTTTAACATTGAGTACAAGATGTCTGAAATGGAACTGTTACGCTACCAGATTAGAATCATCTTTTACTTCCAGATATGTTACTAAAAGTGAGCTACAGATTGTCAACAAAACGTGGGTACAACGTTAGGTACTTATGTTGCATCAGATGACATTGTTAAGGTTTGGTATTGAAGGTTGAGAAACAAGGACTAGGGCATTTAAGAAGCAGAACGCTCTGGCCGACCTACTGATATTGATGAGGCCCGCCTGCGGGAACTTGTGGAAGAGTTCACGTTAGCATGTTTAATTATATTTTCTCAAGCAATTTTTGGCAAAGAAAGAGATTTGCTTTATGACAGTGTGTTGTGAATTGTATTAAAATATCATTGTGTACAAGGTGTCAGAAATGGAACTATCATACTACCAGATTAGAACCATCATTTACTTCCAGATATGTTGCAAAACGTAAGCTACAGAATGTCACGAAATCATATGTACAGCTTTAGGTACTAATGTTGTATCATATGACACTGTGAAGGTTTGGTACCAAAAATTCAAAAGCAAGGACTATTACGTTCAAGAAGCAGAGTACTAGAAAATAGCGTACCAAAAACATTTTCCGGGCATTAGAAAGACATGAGACTTCTTACGACATGAAACGTGTTTTCAAACAATCAAACCAAGCTACCAGGTTTTAATGAAAGTATCATGCCACTGCAGATATCGTCTACACAAACACTTCACCTTGGCATATTTAATAATATTTGTCAAACAATTTTTGGCATTTGAAAGAAGGAGACTTGTTTTTGTTGTGAAATTTATGAAAAAATACCGTAATAATTAAGTAAAAGGCTATTGAAGTGGAACTATCATGCCACCAGATCGAATCATTTACTTCCAGTTATGTTGCAAAAAGTCAGCTACAGAATATCACTAAATCGTGTGTGCGACTTTAGGTACTAATGTTGCATCAAATGACACTGAAGGTTTGGTGCCGAATGTTCAAAAACAAGCACCATGACATTCAAGAAGCAGAGTGCCAGAAAACATTTTCCAGGCATTACAAAGATGTGAGACTTCTTACGACGTGAAATGTTTTTCCCAACAATCAGAACAAGCTTTCGTGTTTTATGAAAATATCTTGCCACTGCAAATATCCTCTTCGCAAACATTTCACATTGGCATATTAATCATATTTTGTCAAACACTTTTTGGCATTTTAAAAAAGAAACTTGCTTTAGAGCACTTTATTATGATATGTATTTGAAAAAGAGAGACTTGCTTTAGAACAGTGTGTTGTGAAATTTATAAAAAAATACCGTTATCATTAAGTAGAAAATATGTGAAGTGAACTATAACGCTACCAGATTAGAACTGTCATTTTCTTCCAGTTGCTTTGTAAAATGTCAGCTACAAAATATCACCAAATCACGTGTACAACTTTATTTACTAATGTTATATCAAATGACACTGAAGGTTTGGTATCTAAAGTTCAAAAACAAAGATTATGATGCTGAAGAAGCAGATCACTCTTGCCAACCTACTGATGTTGATGAGACCCGCGTACGAGAGCTTGTTGAAGATCCGTATGCAACCACTCAAGGGCTTGCGTATGATCTCGAGAGAGCGAAAGCTGAAGAGTTAGACCTTAGTGCCATGTCCATAAGTCGCACTATGCATCGCATAAATTTGACGTACAAGTTAAATTGCTGGGTGCTGCATGAGAATACTTAATCACACCTGCAGCGACATCTTACTGGTTCTATTTTACATTCTGCGCAAGATGTTCGAAATGTAGTTGATCTGCTTCTGGACTCGTGGCCACCAAGTTTATCTGTCGATGATTTTGAAAAACTACCAAAACGTTGGCAGAAAATCATAGATTTCGGTGTGATTTGTACCCGTGCTATAAATACTGCTTTCATGTGGGAATTTGTACCCGTGCTATATATACTGCTTTCATGATGTTATTTTGTCTAGCTTTGTTAAGAACGTTTTTGGTGGAAAACTTTCTTTACAACCAGATTAAATAACTGACTATTTTTTAATGAATTTATGTAGTTATACATAACTGTCATGTAGTTTTACATTTATTTTTCATTTTACTGCTATTTTACATTTAAAATTAAAACATTTCTCGTTTTAAATCATTTTTTATCATAATTACATGAAATTACATGAAACAAGCTGAAATTAGGAGCATCTGAGTAAAATTTTTATTATATGATGCAATTAAAAAACAAAATGAGCAAAATTTCAGGCAAACATCTTGTAAATACTATTTGCATCATTATCATATTTGTCAAACAAGAAATTCACAAGTGTTAAAAAAATTAAGAACAATGTTCATATTAAAAATTTTGTGCTCATTTTTTCTCTAATAAGTACCTTTTTAATATGTTGCTGTACTTTCATCATGCATCTTAATAATACGAGCGAAATGAAGCAATTAATAAATATCAGATTTTACATTAGAAAGTAAGATGCTTGATTCCTATGGTATGTTGCTAAAGATATATAAGCACACAGGAAAATTTAAACGACATAAAGTATATGTAACTAGGCATAGCCATAATCAACAAAACAATTTATAATATAATTTGCTATTTGTCAATTTTTAGCAACATTTTTATTTTATTTTCTATTTTTCTTTAAAAATTTTATCAAAGCCGCAAAACAGAAAATAAATCCATCTATATGAAAACTACATAACTGTTTCGAAATTTAAATATAAAATATTGAAAGAAAGTATGAAGAATGTTGAGAACAAAATGTCATTTTAATCATGAATATTTACAAGGAATAATGTTTAATATTTATAAGAACTGTCCAAATAAACGATCACTAACAGCAACACATGCATCAAAATCAAAAGATGTAACTGGTACTTCGAAAGGCTTAATATAATATAATATTAGTTTGAAATGGGTAGTATACTTTAAAAGACAGCTGACATGTACTTCTACAGCAATGGTGCTTATTTCGTACCAAGGTAGGACTAGGGTTTTAAAAATTTGTAGTTAAACAACTATCACAAATTCTGCAAAAACGTGCCTTCTGATATATGATTTCTTCAAATTTTGAACATGCCAAACAGGTAATATATCCCCTTTTGTGATCTAGTCTTGACTAGCCTATGTAAAATAATATAAAAAACAGTTTGAATCATACAGGTAATCAGTTTCCTCAAAATGTGTTGCACTATGCACGAATTATCTTGTCTGTAAATACTTCTATTTGATAGTTCATAAGAAATCTCCATAACAGACTCCTATTTTGCTAATTCTAAGGTATGGAGATCATCGTACTGCCAGCTAGCAATTAAATATCTACAATCATGTGATAGGGCCGAGATTAAACTTGGAAAGATTTGCTATGTACTGCTAAGCAACATTTGGTGTATTTAATGTTACTAGTGCATTACTGTTTGTAAACTCTGGATGGAAATATAATATCTCATGTTGTAAAGAAATTATCCTGTACTTTGGTATTTAACACAATTATTACAGCCTATAAACAAGCTATTCTTATTTCTAAAATTACAATTTTAAGTTTTTTAAATTATTGAATATAGTTCTATTTGGATTAGAATTATAAATTAACGCTACATTTCTTAGATTATAACAAAGGACTGGACAGCTATTTGAACAGCTAGAAGACTTTTACAAGAAAAATTCCTCCCTTCCATAGTTTTACCAATTGTCTATTGTGAGTTACTTCCGTGATAGAAAAATATTGTTAATATATATTAAATATGGGTCTCCGCCAGTCGTTGGGAGGTTGTGACCACTGAACACTGGTAGTTCAACCTAGGTTTGAACTCACTCGAATAGGTTAGCTGCATGGTTGGTTTTTTCCACGAGTAACATAAATATGAGCTTCATAACATAAAAAGTTCTTCATGAAGGTATCCTCCACTTAGGGATACAGCTTTTGTTTACTTTGTCATATTCCAAGTAACCTAACCTAACTTTAAATTTGAATGCAGTGTTCAGAGTTACTGTAAATCAAACGTTTTAAGGTATTTTTTAAAATTTTCTTGAACTATAGAGAAAATTACTCATTATCTGTAATATGTGTTATTGATTGTTGTGCATTCCTACACATCCATACTCTATAAGATCATTTGGTCTTTAACTGTAATAACTCATTTGCATCACTGGAAAGAAACATTATATCTGCTTCAACGATTGTCACCTGTTTTTTTGTATTTTCCTTTTTCTATATAAAACACATATACTTCTAAAATTTCTTGTGTTTTTGCTCTCGCCGTGTACACAGTCCTTTGTTTTCCCCTTAAGAAACATCTGAGAATATTGTAAGTGCGGTATTAAAATTCCAAAATCAGAAACAAGAAAGAGGTGCCTGATGTTTTTAAAGTAAGCCACATACACTGGTGAAAATGTGCGGAGAAGTTTAAAACCATGTAGGGGAACGCTGGAGTTGAACAATAAACATTTTTTCGTGACATCATGGGTTACTATGTAAATTTTTTTGGCGACATGGTGGGTTTCTTCATCAATATATTTTCATGGCTTATCAATGGAAGTGATATCAATGAAGTGCAAAAAGAATTAACTGTCAGAATATTAGGTACTGTTCTGTTATCGGGACCGGATTAAAAATTGTATCAATGTATGCATGCATGTACATATATGTGTATATGTATACACATACATTCATACTTACATGTATACATGAAAACATATATCCATACATACATGCATACTAACATACATTTCTGAATCTGGTCCTGATAACAGAACAGTACCAAATATTATATAGAAATAGATAAATTATGTGTTTAATAGACAATACAGTGACTATTACAATAATACCCTCACCAACCAGCCCAAAATCCTCTACTTAATCAACACAGCCTTTCTCTGCTCAGACATTTGCAAATTCAGAAATTTCCTGTGAGGAGGCATCTGTAAATTTTCAAGTCCTTACTACATAATGTAGAGTTTTATGAAAGTAACTCAAACATATGTAATACAGAGTAATAACACACTTCTAAACTTTAAAAAGAAATTAAAAGACATTCATAATTGAGAGACATCAAAATCAAAACATATTCTGATATGGCGAACAACCCAACTGAAATATGAACGGAACCTTAGTTTTAAAAATGTTATGGTACTTATTTGGTACTGCAGCTTCTATTTTTTAAATGTCAAGCGGGCATCAAAATTATTGCCAAGTTCAAGTTTCCTTCTCATGTACACATTGTAGCTGCCATGTTTCCTCGACTGCTTTTAAAATGGCATAAGAAGCATTCCAGGGTCTCAAAGATTTTTGTTACATGAACTCTGCAAAATAAGATTCATGATAATAGTGAAACATGCCTCTTCGATTTTTATTCCACCACTTAGTGGAGCTCCACAGTCATTCTGTTTTTTATATATAAGCAGCTGTTGTTAGATCAACAAAATCAAATTTATGGTCTACAGAAAAACGTCTGTAAGTTGCTTTTTACCAGTTCCTGTCTTTTATATGCTCACCAGAAGTTTGAATAATTGTCGTTCCCTCTTGTAGATGGTCGACATGTTTTGCCAGGAGTGTGGATGGCTCTCTCTTTAGAAACTGGGTGAGAAAGAATTTCTGTTTTTTGGCATAACTTGTCAAATATCCGGTATTGTGGAAGAATCATGCCAGTTTTGATTTTCCCCCTGCATGAGCACAGTTTCTCCTATGTTCACATTTTTTTCAGGGCCACCTATTCACATATTTGGTTGTCGGATGATGAAACTGAGAGAATTCATCTTTATGCAGAGAATACATCTCTCTTATAAAACTTTTTCAGCGAATAGTCACATTTTTGTAGTGCTTCTTTCATCTTCCACTGTTACAAACGATATTCTGAAATCACTGAATCAGTTAAAAACATATGCTTAAACATATGCTTTTCTTGCATTTGCAAATTTCCAAGCTGCACCTCTAAATGCTTTCAGTGATGTGAAGTTTTCTTTAATGGCCATTTTTGCATATTCGAATGTGAGGTTAAAATATGTGTCTTTCTTGATAGAAAGATATAACAACCATCTTCCTTACTTTTCAGTAACTTAAAAAATTTTAATTTAAAAAGTAAATAAATAAAATACATTAACAAGTGGAATATTTATAGCTCTTCTTATGATGCAGAATTATGAGTGATTATGAAATACTAGCATTTGCATGGTAAAAAATATGATAACATGGTTTTCTTGAAGCTCTTCTCATTACAAGCAAACTGTAAATCGTCATTGTTGGGACTGCCAGATGTTTCAAAATGGTTTACATTGGCGATTTATCAAAAATCTTGATACCTTTACAAAATGGATTCTGTAATAATAAGGATAAAACAATATTACATGCTTACTACGGCTTGGTTTACATTATTTGATTATAGCACGTAAGGGCTATCAGCCTAAGAGGATGGATGTCTTTGTGAAGGACATTCTGAGAGAAACTAGCTCATATCTACATTAGAAACTACACTGGAAAAGCCTAGAATTCATTTTTGAAGTCCTTTTTAAGCCTTAACTTAATATTAGCTTTCTATGAAAATACCTTGGGAGTTTCACAACAGCTCAATCATATTAAAATTTGAGTGTATTTCACGAGATAAAATTTGCTATTAGTGTGGGTGCAATAAATTTTTTTAAAACTGTTCAGAAGAAACTGATATACATATTAAAAATACGAACATGTAAAACTATAAAAAAATCTTTCTGTAGATCTTCTGTTTAAATATACTATATGATAGTTCTTCCATCCCAAAACTATGTAAAATATTTATATTTAAACCAGATTTGTTTCAGATACAATAAAATATTACAAGATGTAATATTCATTATAAAATAGTTCGTGATTTTAAGTTCATTAATTCTTTATTTGAATAATATATATAGAGCCGCAATATTAATTTCTTTTTCTAATACAATGTATATATTAAAGCAGAATACATTAATTATTGGGTGAAATGTTTTGCAAATATTAACACAGCTAATTTAAAACTGAAATATCATATATTTCTCAGTGATTTAAAATAAACACAAGAATGTGTTGGAAAGATATGCATGTTAAAATGTTAATATTTAAAAACTGACTACAGTTTTTTTAATATTAACATTTTAACAATTTTCAAGAAAATTTTCTCTACTTCTGAAACCCATATCTGAGAACCTTCTTTGATGTGATCAATCCGATCCGAGCAATTATAGCCGAATTATCGCGCTATGTTACCGGCTCGGTGAAATCTGCCCAGTGGGAACTTGACGTTAATATATCCGGACCGCGGTAATGGGAGGTCAGAAGTGAGAAGGTGGAGGCGACTACAAAAGGCAAAGAACGAAGCAATTAGCAATACGCGCAGGACGGAGCTGGGAGCAACAGATGTCACTGATGCGGAGCATGATGCCCTGACAGCAGGGATAAATCCGGAGTTGTTGTTCCTTATGTTGTACACTGTAAGCAGAGTTAATCATAATCGTACACAAAAAGTACATTAAATAAAACACAAAATCAAAGTGACAATAGTTTTGAAATGAGAAAATGATTACATAGAGCAAAACATTATATACACTATGCACATGCAGAAATACTTGCTACGTCAGAAAATTAGAGTCACGGGTGAGGTGCGTAGCTAAAGGCCTTAACTCGTGATGTTCTTCTAAGACGATGTAATCAAACATGTTGAGTATGTTTAAGTGCGGGCAATTTAGTGCTTTCGTGAAGAAGGTACTATTCATCCTATGAAGGAAGGTGAGAATCGTCTCAATATTTAGGTCCGTGTGTAGAGCCTTGTTAGAGACAGGATAATACGCGTTTGTAATGGTACGCAGAAGCTTATTCTGCTTTATCTGAATTTTTCCAAATCTTTATTTCTGATAGCCGCCCATGCCGGGGAGGCATATGCAAAAATGGGACGAATAACAGCGATATATAAATGCCATTTCCGTCTTAAATCAAGTTTTGAGTCCAAATTTAACAGTGGCATAAGACTTGGATAGCTCCAATAGTTTCTCCTCGAACCTTGGCTACATGGTCCTTCCAGTTAGGTTTAGTGTTAAATACGACACCGAGATATGCCGCCTGTTTACAATGAGAACTGCCATATTGAAAAGAGTAAGCTTCGCTGTAATGGACTCTTGGGAGTGCTTTTTCCTGATTATTAGTAACTTAGGCTTGCTGGGTTGATGCTGATTCGCCATTTACGGCACCAAAATTCTAGTTGAGGCATGATGTTGTTGGAGTTTACGAATTGCATGATTTATACTAGTAGATTTCACCACAAGAGCGGTGCGTAGCACCCCAAAAAGTAATTATAATCAAGGTTCACCTTGGGTAGGTCTGCAACATAATACAAATAGAGGATGGAACCAAGAATGCTAGCCTGGGGGACACCGGCTATAATTCTCAGTGTCTGAAGACTCTTTCCGTATGGAAACATGAAACTTTCTACCTTCAAGAAATTAGTAGATAATCTTGATAATTCCTGGTGAGAATCCTGCAGATAGGAGCCTGAAAATAAGCTCCTCATGCCAGACGCGGTCGAAGGCTTTCGCCACATCCAACTTGAGTAAGGCGACATTCTGACAGTTATGTAATGAGCTACCAACATACTGTGCAAGTCTTACAAGCTGTTTTGTCGTCAACAGGGAGCTACGAAAGCCAAATTGTTCCTCTGAAAGTTTTTAGTGATAAGGCTCCGTTCTTTTCAAGATGATCCTTTCAAAAATTTTGCCTAACCCCGGGAGGAGGCTAATGGGTCTGAAACTATCTGGCTTTGTGATAATTTTACCTGGCTTAGGTAGAACAAGCATTTTCGCTTTTTTCCAGTTGGTAGGGAAGTAACTGAGCGTCAAGCAGGCATTTAAGATGCCTGTGTACCTAGTAATAATGCCTGGAGGTAGATTTTTAATGGCTACATTTGTAATGTTATCGTACCCTAGTGCCTTCCTGTTACGCAAACTCTTGATAATAGTGAATACCTCAGTCGGATTTGTGAGCTCTAAATCATTAGTAGGAGGTGAGTTATTTTGTAACCAATCCTTGATACAATATCGCACATCGTAGGCGAATTCCGGATCGCATGGTTCCTCATTAGGCTGAAACTGTTCTGCTAAGATATTAGCCTTATCTTTATTTGTGATGGCGACCTTATTTTGTGTACTAATGGGCTTAGGTGTGGTAGATTTATTCTTTAGTCTTTTAACAAATGACCAGAAAGAGTTAATTAGTCATTAAAACTCATAATTTTCTCATCCCATAATTCTTTTCTATGTTCCTTGATTAATTGATTAATATTCCTGTTAAGCCTGTTTAGCTTTTCCTTGCTAGTGGGATCCCAGGATCTTTGCCAGTTTTTCCTAATTTTATTCCTTTTCTTGATAAGTTCTCTAATGTGGGCTGGTAGTTTAGCCGCATGGTGAGTCGGAGGTAGGTTTTTAGTAGGGACATTGTATGCATTTTTAATCACAGCTTTGAGCTGATTGACAGCGTAATCAATGTCTTGTGAGGTCTGTAGACTGCAGAAACTGGGGGAGGGGTGACTTGAGAGAAAATCCGCGAATATTTTCCAGTTAGTAATCTTACGAGTATCCAATTCTTTGTCTTTGGTGGTGCCTAGGTTGGCAACTACTAGTACATGATCAGAGTTAAGGTCATGAATAACTTCCATGTAAACTGAAATAGGAGTGGTGCTAATGACCAAGTCAAGAATATCTCCTTTATCTGGCTGGTCGGGCAGATAGGTGTATTCGCTGGGTGCATAAAAATACACCGGATAGTTACAGATAAATTCGAAAAGTCGCTCTCCGTTGAGGTTTGTCTTTCTACAGTACCATTCCTTGCTTTTGGCATTGAAGTCACCCGCCAAAATTACGGGTTTATCGAGCTTCAGGATATCCCTTGATAAGATGATCCCAGAGGATGCTGAGGTGGGTTATAAAGTGAGGTGAAGTACATTACTCCATAATATGGAAATAACACAGATACAGTAATATAAAACAGGACTGAAGAGTGCTTTTCACATAAATGGCTACTCCCCCGCCCCTGTGACTCAATCTATCACATCTGAAAATTCTATAATTAGGAATTTTGATACTAAAATTTGGAGTAGCATGTGTTTCTGTAATCATTGGAATATCAATCTCATGCGAGACTAAAAAGTTAACAAGTTCAGGAATTTTACGGACAACTCATCTAGCGTTGCAAGTCATGAACTTTACGGGAAATCTGCATAGGAGACTTACTTCCCATTATCAGTACTGTTGGGGTAAGTGTTTTCCTGACTCGTATGTGTTATTTGCTTTACTTGTGGTGTGATATGAAAGTCAGCGCTTTTTATCACGGCGAGGAGTTCAGCCAGATCATTGACGACTTTTTTAGCTTCGTTAATCATGTCAGAGTAAGCCCCGCCTTGAAGTGAATGTGCGTAGGTTTTATTTTCAATGACTCTGCTTGCGAAGGTTTCCCCATTTTCTACTTTCTTTTTTGGAAACTTCTCGCAACCCCTGAAACTTGCGGTGTGACAATTTCCGCAATTGGCACAGCATAAAAGAATTTCGTCTTTGCTCTTGTCAGAGGGCAAGCTCTTGATTCGTGATCTTTGCCGCATCGAACGCAACTGAGGGCGTAGAACCCTGATATCTGAAGCTTTGGAGCGGCCCTTGACGCTCTTTGTATGCCTGAATTCTGACTCTCAATATCACACAAGGCCCACCGGCGGCCGAGCGGTTAAAGCCGCTGAACACTGGTAGTTTGGTCCGGGGTTCGAGTCCCGCCGAACGAGCTGGCTGCTGGGCGTTTTCGTGGTTTTCTCCTTGAGTAACGTGGATACGAGCCAGTTTCCCTTAAAAAGTCCTCCACGGGGCATCCCTCCCTTCCGTGTAGTGCCTAAGGGCGGAGCACGTTATAAGGAAAAACAATATCACACAAGAAGCGTTCCTGGTAAATTTTTTTAGAATCTTCAGTTTTAGGGAGGGATATAATGAACAGTCTCAAGTTAGTAACCTCTCCGTTCCTACGACGGGTCATTAGCTTGACTTCAACAATTTTGAAATTTAGACTTTCCAGATCGATTTTAATGTCCTCTATATTGGTACGGGCAGTAAGTCTCTTAATTAAAATCTTAATGTGTCTGGCCTCAGGTAGGATATAAGAATGATGTTCGATATCGTATTCGTTTAAGCTTTTAAGCATCAATCTGTAATCTTCAGGGTTTTCAGTATATACTTTGATGGCTCCTGCGATTTGTTGCTCATAAAATCTAATTTTACTCATATGAAAAACCGATTTGGTAGCTTCCCAATGCATTTTGGTTTCCTTAAGGGTAGTTGGCGGATCTTAGATTTTTGTGTATTATCAGTAATAGCAGGGGTACTGCTAGCATTATTGGTGTTATTCACCTCATCCTGATCGTTGTTGATTTCCAGATCATGATTTTCAACATGTATATTATCTATCTGTTCTGCTAATTTAGTTACTGACTTATCAGTACTGACACGATTTTCATTTTCTAATTTCTTAGCCGGAATAATTTGTGCGTGTTTAGTCATTTTCTTTACATTTGCCTTTTTACTCTTTGATCAAATTTCCTTCTAAGTGGGGTTTCATCCTCTGAGCTTGTAGCCTGATCAAGCGGGATTTCGTTTTCTGCTTCACTAGAAGAAAACTCATGCAATTTAATGGGACTTCTCCCTCTATCATTATCCTCATTTGAGCCCTATGCTCTTGTGATTTGCGCTCTAACTCTGATTTTTGTGTGCTGCATATTTGTAAGTCCTTACTTATTTGTACAGCTGGTAACATATCCTGCATACTAAGAAGAAAATAATAAAGCTTACCTTCAGTATCCGTAAAGCCTCCATTTTGCACTCTTAAATGCTCCAAGTCACTAATTTGCGCTTTTACCGCTCCTAGCACCGCGTCCATGATCGCAATCCAAAATCAGAAAATCCAGCGTCCCCGAAAAATGCGGAATCATGCAGCCTGGAATTTGACTCACTCTGTTGAGTGAGTCCGCAAATGACAGATGTGCAGTCGAAAATCCCGTAAGGCCCCTGACAATCACCTGAAGTGAGAGCTTGGGGATAACTATACGACATTATCCGACCAAGTCCTTAAAACAATACTCGCCGCAGCACGCAGTCAAAAATAGCTTAAGTCCGTAAAATTACTTACCAACAATTAAATAAATACTTGCAATCGATAAGCAGTTATGGCAAGAGCATATCACCGATAATAATCATTAAAATCAAATGGCGACGAGTTAAGCCTAACAAGCACGAGGTAGCACGTGTTAGACACCGCACTATCTCTGCAACAGACGTACTCAAAACCGGTGGGAGCAACGACGAAACACAACCAACACTCACCAGTTTCCCCTTCCGAATGGCCCTTTGATGTGACATCATCTAACACGTGACCTTCCTGTGCGGTTGTATTCTAACCTTCTTGAGGAACCCCCGAGGGGATCCCGAATACAGAATGACAGGCAGAGATACAAAGTAGACAAATATCTTGTTTTGCACCCGCTAAGTCTTTTTGCACCGATGGGCGAAAAATCAAACTCAGTGGCCCTATTCTCCTTGCGTGAGGCAAGAACTCAGTACCAGAGTGATGTCATACATGACGCGTTTTTCGCACGAAGCGAGAATTTGCACTTCTCGAGGCATCGATCGAATTCATTTCGTGCGATGTAGCGATCGCTTCGTGCACTGCTGCGAAAGTGCAACCGTTTCAAAATCCTGCGATCGAAGAGGAATGGCATCAGAATAATGTTTAGCGTTGTAACTTTTATGTTTGAAGACCTTTTACTAGTTTCCCCCTAAGCTAAGAGTAAGTTACTTATTTGAATTGGAAATAACTTAATGAAAAAGTTACTAATGTCAAGTTTCTATAACTGCTGTTTTTATATTCTGCATGTGCCATGATTTCTGTTTTTCTGATCAATATCGCTTGTAGAAATATCTTTTATGGATTCGCCTATGCTTTTTGAATAATTTTCTTATTAATAGCTTTTACGTATCACTTGAGAGACTTAATTCGAATTAAGTTCTAAATTGTATTATAGTAAACAGAGAAAATATGTTACTTAAATTTTTCTCTGATTTTCATAATAAATTACTTCTCTGGTGCATAACCTTCTCATTTGTGATGTCAAAAATTAGGATCTGAAAAATATAACTAGTTGAACTCATTTGAAGTAATATTTACAAACGAACTATAATGATTATTGGGATTTTAGATTCTGATTTTATTTTTGAAGTCATCTATTAATATTGTTGCATAAGTAGGAGTTCGTAATGGATTGAATGCACAAGTCGATAAAGAGTTAATAACATTTATTCTTTTCACAAGCAATAAAACAAAATGCTGAAATATTTCCTCAGAGATATTCGTACACTATCACAATATCTCAAAGGTTAAACAGAACTCAATTCTAAACAGAAAAAGTTAACCCAATCTCACAGCGAATTCCATAAAATCAATAACACTGCTAAGTAAACATATAGTTAGATTAAAACAACGGCAACTGAGCTGAGGTGTTTTAATTCGGCTTTTATAAGTTCTTTAATTATTCACGGTAACATTCTGGTAAAACTTATTTTCTCGATTTTTCCGGATGGCAACAGCAATTACGAGATATTTATTTATTGAATATTAAATGCACGTGCTCTGGTATTTTTACTTTTCTGACATTGCTTTTTCTTGAAATTCGTCTGCGTTGCAAGGGAAAATAAAGCAAATTTAATTACAATTCTAAATGAACAGCTAAATAAACACAAAATCCGTAACACTGCCCCCTTTCCAAGGACTGCACGTCACGGGCAGTACACTCCCTGGACAGGAAGCCAAACTGACAACTAAGGCATCAATGCAATAATAAACATTACATTACAATAGCAAAATAAACAAAAATTGCAATAAGTAAATTTCAGCAAATCATATACTATCAAACACCAAATACAAATAAATGCTATCAAATATTAAATACAAATTAAATACTATCGGATACTTAATACAAATCAAATACTATCAAATACTAAATACAAGTCAAATACTATCAAATGCTAAATGCAAAAAGGACCATGGTCTCACACTATTTACAATTATATACACTACGTACTATGGCCATAGTAACGAGCTAACCTGTTGTAATGGATGACTTTAGGCGTACAGTTCGATGACTTACGGATCCGAACCACGACCTTGCTCAGCCTGTTTAGGACTGTGTACGGACCACACCAAACTGACTGTAGTTTCAGAGAGAGTCCATTTCGTCGAATCGGATTCCACAACCACGTTCTCCTTCGTTGAAACAATGTTCTGTAGCTCTGGTGTTGTATCGGGTCCTCATCTTCTCCGTCGCCAAATTGACTCGCTCTGGAGCAAAGTTGTGAATCACTTCAAACTGAGCCTGGAGATCTTGAATATATTCCTCAGGCGATATCGGCGCATCCGGAGGGCGACCAAAGAAAAGATCACATGACGGACGAAGGCCACGACCGAAGAGCATCTGAAATGGGGAATAGCCGGTAGTCTCGTGGACAGCACTTCAGTAAACCAGTAAACACAATGGCAACTTCTTGTCCCAGCCCTGTTGGTTTCTGGAAACTATTAACACGACGATATTACGGATGGTTAGATTGAACCTATCTACTATGCCGTCCGACTGGGGATATAAAGGCGTCGTTTGGGTTTTGTCAATGCCGAGTAGCTTGCAGAGTTCCTTGACTACAGCCGAGGTAAAATTCCTTCCCTGATCGGAATGTAACTGAAGAGGAACTTCAAACCTGGAAATCCATAGCTGTATCATCATCTCTGCTACTGTGACAGCCTCTTGATCAGGAATAGGATACGCTTCAGGGCACCTGGTGCAGTAATCAATGACAGCGAGAATGTATTTGTTGCCATCAGCAATTCGTGGCAGAGGTCATAAGATGATACGTTCAAAGGCGATACGTTCGTACATTGTAACGTTGCAGCTTTCCCCGGCTGCGTTTCTTCGGTCCTTTCCGACTTGCACAGCCATCGCAAGATCGGCACCACTTTTGCACGTCATCCTTTGCATTATTCCAGTAGAAACGCTCTCGAACTCTCTACAAGGTCTTCATTATTCCGAAGTGACCTCCTGCAGGGCTGCTATGTAGTTCTTTAAGGACGTCCAGGATCCAGGATGTTGGGAGTAGCAGCTGCCATCGGAATGCCTTTCCATCATCCGATTCGAATTTCCCGTACAAGACACCGTTTCGAAGATGGAGTGAGTCCCAGAGAGCCCAATATTGTTTTGTCGTGGGACTACACAATATTGGGCTCGAAATGTACTGCCAGGTAGGTTTTCTGTTTGAGGTCTCCATTAAGTCAATTATGGGTTTAATGTCACGGTCTTCCAGCTGGTCTTTCCTGATTTCCTTGTCACTCCATGGGTCTGGATCAGCCGATGTTGATGTTGCAATTTGTCGTGCGACTGCATTAACCAGTTGGTATTTAGCTTCGACCCTGGAACAATATCGGCAGTTTTCTGGACAAAGTCTTCTAGACAAGGCGTCAGCGTTTCCGTGCGATGATCCCTTGCGATGACGGATAGTAATGTCACATTCTTGGAGTCTCTGTATCCACCTGGCTATCTGACCCTCAGGATTCTTGAAATTTGAAAGCCAGGCCAATGATGCATGATTCGTGCAGAATTCTTGCATCTCCTTTAAAAGTGTTCGCACCTTTTTTGTTTCGAAATCGGCAGACGTCTTGGATGTTGCTTGATTAGTGGATGATCACCAGTATCGATTCTATGTTGAGTGAAACTGGTTCAACCCACGTCAGAAGACGAGCGGGAGAAAACATCTTGAAGATCTTTAATGACACGCTCGGCAGCATTCTTTTCTTCATCGTTTAATTGCGCATTCTGCAATAACTCCGATATAATGTTGGCTGAAGACACGGTTTTTGAGATGTTACTTTTTCTTTCAACGCTGGTTACTGGAGTACATTCTGCAACCACTTCACCTTTCTTAATAACTCTCGCCTTATCAGTTACATTGGCAACTCTCACCGGGATAACGGTCCCCGATAGGTCGACGAGTGCTGAGGCTATTAATACTCCTTTAGGGCTATTAGAATTCTTGGGATATTCCATGGTGCCGTAGCGGAAATTTCTATTTTCGGCTATGGACCCAGGAAGTAAAATTTCTGTTCTTGCCGGTATTGTGATATCATCTTGAGCTAAGATTTTGTCGATAGATTTCACTCCTTCATCATTAATCCCGAATAAAGTTATGTCCTCAGATGCAGAATGCAGTTCGTTATTTTTAAAGTCGAAGGAAAAATTGTATTTCCTTGAAAAGTCCAATCCGAGCGTGCAAGGGTCTGTAATTTCTGCTACATAGGCCGTGTGATGGTAAGTGGCACTTCCAAACGTGATGTTAACGTTTAATTTCCCCTCTATATCGATCTTCTCCCCGGACACAGTCTGGAGGGTAACGCAGGGCGGCGTTCAGATAAGTTTACCTTCGAGTTGTTGAGCCAAATCTTTTCGAATGATGGTAACATTGGCTCCCGTGTCGATCGTCATGTTACAAGGAATTCCATTGATTTGTCCCATGATGAAAATTCCGTTATTGCCGCCACTCACTGCAGAAATCTGAAGCGCTTTAAACTGGGGAACTATTATTTACAATTCCAGTGCCCAACATTAAAAAAATGTATATGAAATAGAAAAGAATAATAACATTAAAATTGCTCCAGCTTTATCATGGAAAGTTTTATTTCCTTCCTTTATAGGAAGCAGAATGTAAGTACTGATGTTAAAACTTTTTGAAGAGAAAACTTTAGCTTCTCTGCGATCCTGAATCACAAAATAATAGAATTGGGTGTGGGAAGGAGGTTTTAGGAACTAAACATTATATTGATATAATTTTAAAGTAAAGGAAAATATTGAATTTTAAACATTGCAAAAAAGCTTTACAGTTTCAACACATGTTTATGCATGAGGAGACCAGAAGATTAAAGCTTCGAATATTTATCATTGTTCATGGCTTATATCATGGGATGATTTTTCTCCGACAGCAAAAAAGTGTAAGTAACAGACTGTGAAAATGTCAAAAGAAATCGAGGTCGCAGACTGTTTTGCTGCTCTTCTCCATAGGACTGCAACACTGAATGGACTTTCAAATTATTTGTTAAAAGAATTTAAATTGCCTTTTATGGGAAAAAAATTACCTTTGGGAAAATTTCAAACAGGTAACTCCGAATGACGCTTCGGACAATTTCGACAAATCAGTGGCTGTAATTATCCCGCATCATTACGTAGGCATCATATTATTAGATGGTAGAGTCAGAAAGGAAACTAAAATTAATTAGTTTGCTTAAAATACAATCATCTGAAAAAGGTTAATTTATTTTAGAACATTTTTCTTTTAATGATATTGAAGATTTTGCGATGATTATCTTACTAATAACGAATTTGTTGATGCTTTGCCTCAATTAAATGATGTTAATATTACCAAAAAAAAGAGATACAATGTGTCTTATTTATATGTCTGGATATGTTTGTAGATCTGTGTTAAAGCATATAAATTGTAATTTCTGCAGGAGAGAATTAACTCTTAACAATGAATTGATATTAATTTAGAAGTCAAACACCAAAATCAGCGTTATATTTGCAAATTTTCACGGGATTAGTTTCGATGGTTTTACCGAATCATCAACCTCAGATGCCAAAGTGAAAAAAAAAAAAAAAAAGAAAAAAAGAAAAAAAAAAAAAAGAAATTTAAAAAAAGAAAAAAATTTTGACCCGAGGTGCAAGAACTAGTCGTGCGTATTCGAAAGACAAAAGTGGACGCTAAGTTTTCTTATACATATTTCACTCGAATTTGCCAACTGGTGAAAAGGTTCAGAGACATAGGCTACTATATTCTATATATTAAGAAAAATATAGTTTTCTGTTTCTGTGGTAAAATATTCAATGACATCAATAATCCATTGACTTGTACAAATACTGTTCTTGTTGTTGCTGTGACTTATCTGAATTATCTGACAGTAACATCAGAACAAGCCCACGGAATTTATCGTGGCAAAGAGGGTAAGATAGCGCCTGTGTTTTGGTAAAAGCCTCGAGCACCATACAGGTGACAGTACAACTTTGCTCGGTTACGCCCCCCATTTTGACCGAGATCACCCCGAGGGGACAGGTCCGAGGGGTAGGAAACCCTCGGACAGATACTAAATTAAGTAACAAAGACCGTTTCAATGATTATTGTCATCAGTTAAGCGATCATTTGAAAATTCATGGAAAAAATAAATCTCATTTTCAAAATTTACGTTTCTGGTCAGATTTCTTAGAAAGATTAAAAACTAATCGAACTGTAGATTCCAAAATGCAAAATTTATTAAGAAATAAAACTAAACACTTGCGCAGTGTCATTGAAAGAATAATTTATACAATTCAGTTTTTGGCTGAACAAAACTTGGCTTTTCGTGGCTCTAGTAACAAATTATTTGAAAGAAATAATGGAAATTTTTTTAATTTATAGAAATGATGGCAAAATTTGACCCAGTCATGTCTGTAAGTATTAATTGATGAAAAAAAATATCCCACTTTATCTTGGAGAGAAAATTCAAAAACTAACATTTAAATTAATTAAATTAATAGGTGATAATTTAAGAAGTAATATTTTAATATTGCGTAATGAGAAAAATAATTAAAACTCAGACATACATATTTTGTACCTTATGCAATTCATTATTCTTCTCAGAATAAGTTACCGGAAGAAAATAGTTACATATTAGAAATGAAGAACTAAACCAGGCGAAAACTGTAAGGCCCATCTCCCTAAGCCTTTTTAATAGATGAAAGCTTATATTCAGTCTCAAAAAGTAACTTTTCGAGGTTGGTATGAAACCTGTAGTAGGGAATCATTGGAGGGTGGCAGGAAATGAATCGCCCCGAATTTGAGTAGAGGATGATTCGGCACCAAGCCACTTTAACGCCCTGTTAAGGGGCAGGTTGTAAGAGTGCCGCTTCGGACACTAAGCTTAAAGGAATTCCAGATGTATCCAAGAATGTGTTTAAATAAGCTGCTTTCTAAATGTTGATGCAACATTAAAGGGCGCTGGAGATGCATCCTGTAGGAGAGGGAAAATATCTCTCCAGCATTCATTTATCCTTCTTGCCCCTCTTGATGACTAGACTTTGCGAGGGGCATAACCTGCAAAACCTCCGTTAAGCATAATCCAGAAAATACTTTTCTTCATAAAATACTTAAAAGACAATGAAAAATAAGAAAAAAAAACTAGACTCACTAAGCAAAACAAAACACAGTACTACCACATCTACAACATAACATCTGGCACTTCGCACTTTGCCGAAATAGAATGAACGAGGATAAGGACTGAACTGGCCTAGAACCGATTTGTTAGAGGGGTATGATCTGAGCATACATGATTGGGATAAGTGAAATCAAACTTTGATGCAATATAGTGAATCATGCGGATTCAGTATCTGCGGTTCCAGTTATCTACGGTACACAACAGAGGAAAAAATATCCTTTGAAGTTTCAAATAAGCACCAATTGATAAACAGCTTATGGCCAAACAATGCAGCCACTGAAGCAAGCTAAGTACAATATTCCCACACGTGGGGACACCTGCATATCTTTTCCTAAAGGATGGAACTAAATGGTAGGAGAAAAGAAAGTGGTATCTTTAGTGGGTAACAGGTCGCCCTTCAGAACTCGAGTTTTCTTAATAAATATTTTCCCCGTGACAGCATGTCAGCAAGGGACCACGACTATGAGTGGTCTAAACATCTGACTCCTCCCTACTGCCCCCCCCGCACATACACAGAGTTTTCTGTCAAATTTCTCTCGGCTTTGTTTTTAATTATCTCGCTCTTCTCATTAGCGAAGTTCCTTCGCAACTGTTGCACTGAGGAACTTTTTATTTACGTTACAATGGCCTTCAAATGTGAGAAAGCCAATGTTCGTCAACTTAAAAGAAGCCGCGATGTGTTATTCATTAGCGAGAAACCAAGAAATCTGGAGAGTAAATTTTGCGTTATTTTATTAATATATGCATAGTATACGGAAAGATATAGTGCAGCGGTTCTCAACCTTTTGACTAATGCGTACCATCTAAACAAAAATTGAAAAACTTTAGTACCACCTCTATATTTTACAATGGACAGTTTTTAATTTCGCAATACAAATATATACATACAATCTGTATATTTGTAAAAAAGTGGAAGTTTAAAACAGCTATTGCTTAAAAGTACATTTGATACTGTAGTTCAAGAGTAAAAAAATTACACCACTCTAAAAAATTATGCAAATAGGTCTTTCTTGTTCGAGTACTACTTCCTACTCTTATATATATATATATATATATATATATATATATATATATATGTAAAGAAGA
>KK119123.1:99538-133013 GCA_000611955.2 Stegodyphus mimosarum
CCTTTCATGAAAGTATTCACGAATTTTTATAACTTCTTGTAGACAATTGTAAATCTTTCTTACAATTTTCGTAGCGTAGTTTTTTTTTTCTCTTTTCGCATTAGTTTTCGTTGTTTATATGTCGTTGTGTATTCTGCTTACTGATTTTTAATTTTCCAAGTATTTTAGCGTTTAAGTTCCTTTTGAGAATTGCGAATGTGGTAGGGAAGAGATCTGAGGCATTTGAGAGACTGTAAAAAATGCACTCAAAAGGAGAAAATATTCAAATTGCTTCGCGCTTTATCTCAAATGTCTCAGAAGAACGAAACCTACATTCGAAACTCAATCATCAACTAGGTACAAGGGTTCAAATCACTTTTCTCTTGATAAATTGTGTTTGATACGTTGAACTAGGGAGATCATTATTTACTTTCAAATATTTTATTCGGATGATCTTTGTTTACTATCAAAATGTTACCCTTTGTTTCATTCAAGACTTACATTACAAATGTTTACTAGTACTACCTTAGGGTAACCCTCTTTTCAAGATTCTAAATGATTAGGACCTCCACTATTAATTTTCCGTAAACGAGCGATCTTAACTACCTCCTCCCCTTTTAAATGTCTTTTTAAAGATTTTCGAACCTGCAGCTTAAGCGCATTTCGACTTGGTTTTTTAACTTTGTTCGCATAGTCCTTGCAAAAAATTTTTCTTTCTTATGAATATATATGTATATATATATTTGTCCGATCAGTATTATGAGTATATATATATATATACATTCTTTTATAGAATATACGGAATGGATTCCTTTAGACAAAAGCATGGTTCTAGTTGGATTTCTACTCAAAATATTCCTGTCATGTGTAATGACAGTGCTGATTTAAAATTTTTCACCCATTAATATGTTAAACAAAGTGTCTTACTCATCGCATTCATGCTCAGCTTTGGAATAGCAAAGGAATATCCTGAAACAGCTGCCGTAGTCCCCTTAGACTATCCCAAAACCTCTACGCCTACCATGTTTAAGTAGCTAACAACTACCTATGGTTTACCCTGCATGCATATCTGTTACTGAAATGATTTCAGAGTTTTTGCTGGCGTGTTGCTCGTTTGGTCAGTATTATGAGAAGATAATACTTTATAGGGAATGCACTCGCAAAATGCCAGAGATGCTTGTTGGCGGTACGCCGAACATTGTCCTTCCGGATGGGTGAACCCATTTCCAAAACAATTCGTCCCTTCAAAGAGATGGGTAATGTATCTCCAAAATCCTCAGGTGGCAGGCCTGGATATTCGGATATTATAATAACCCCCAAAATCATGTTTTGAGATATGCTTTGCTAGTCCTAGAGTCATCACAGAAGAGACAAGCGAGGCAAGGGGATTACCATCTGAACGCATGTAGAGAAATTTTGAACAACCTCAGTATTCATTAAATATGGGTGAAATATCATATTATATGCCAGAATTACAATTATAACACTATTTGTGTGGAAGCAATGCATTCTGTATTCAAATTATATTTGATGACATATTGTTGGTAATTTTTGCATTTCTGTATTTTGTTTCGCTAATAATTAGACTATGCTTTATGACTTCGAAATTAATAATTTCTTCTGTCTCTCTTTCTTGTTGAGTTATATTACTGATTGAGCATGTGCACTTTACTACAGATGTGCAGAGCTTGGAACCGTTAATTCTAAAATAATGAGAAAAACAGCCCTCGTGTGCTTTGTCATAAACAATTAACAAACCATTTCCATGCGAAAGGGTGAGCAGGACTTTCCTTTGGATCTTGTTATAACAGAAATAGAAAACTAACATTTGTAATCTCAACAATTAAGCAGCACTCAGAAGCGTAAAATAAGACATGATATATAAATAAAACTTCAAGTAAGAATTTGAAATTACAACTACATTCTAAATTGGTACATGTAATAGCAAAACATGTTACTGTGCTATACACGACTAACACCCAATGCTATCACTTTGTCTGAGAGATAAATGACTGATTATTTACTCCACCACCAGAGCCAGCTCCTCACTTGTTTTTTAGTTTACTTTCTGTTTCATTTTTGTGACTTTTGAATTAAATATTTTTCTGAAAACGCACGCAATATTTATTTATTTTTCTTCCACAGAACAAATAGACTTTTTGAAAAATTTATTTAGAAGTGTTGAAGCACTGTTTCTAATTCTCACTTGCAACCACTTTTGTCAGACTAATGAGGAGGATAGCGACACCTGCGCACACATCAGTTCCCCCACGTGTCATTTGCGCCCATCGTTCGAGCGGGAACATGAAATTTTCCAACAGATGTAACCAGTTATGGGCAACGAGAGACACTTTCGCACAGCCTGTCAGAATCAATCGATTAACCTCATAATTTAGAGACATAATTTGTTTTAAGTGGCGTCTATTTCTTTGTGTAGTATTAGTTATTTTCAGAGTGCTTTTTAGAGCATTTACGTAAAAATAATTTCACTTTTACTGAAACATCTAAAAGCAAATTATGCGCAATCTATAACTACTATCGGTATCGGTGGTTTCGTATTAACGCATAATTCTAAAGTAACATCGTAGAGATGTGCAACCAAAAGCAAAAACAAAAGATACAAAGGGTGGATGATGATGCAAAATGAAATAGTTTAGAAAGTTGCAGAACATATGCAAGTCTGACGTGGTCGTAGCAGAAGTTATAATTCATTTGTCGAATGCATGTAAACGAGAAAGAAAAGAAGATGGCTGTATACCAAAACTTTCTAAGATGAAATCAATGGGCTGTTTGACAATTATGACTCCAAAGTCAATATGCCATTACCCCAAAGTTTCAAATAATCTCTTCATAAAATAAGGACAGCTCAACATTTCTCTCAGGAACCAGACTGTGCTAGCGATTAAATCATTCTTAACGTTTTACCAGCCTTCGTTTGCCCTATAGCCTTAGACAGATTCCTCATCTTTAAAACGGAAAAGGGAAGACCGATTTTGAAAACGAAGTACATATTTTTTTCCCCGTAGATGAAACGTTCAAAAACAGCTACAGTTTTCTCCATCGTATTTCTTGGCCTCAGATTTGAGTCGCTTAAAGGATGAACGTAAAGAGTGGTGAGTGTAGCATATTCTATGGTGCCTCGTAGAAAGAAGGCATTCTACACTCACGTTTATGAAAATTGCAACACCATGAAGGACTTACGCGAGTGAGCTGAAATTTTCAGGAAATGCAAAGTAGCGCATGATATGCAAATGATTAGAATTGCAAATCCGTAGCGCATGCGTATGCTGAGCAGCGCCCTCTGAACGGCTGATGGATCCGAATAAATAGACGGCTGTAGCGAGGCGTGTATGGTTATCGGTGGTTATCTGCTAGTGGTAAACGTTAACTCAATCTGTACTTATGCCTCGTCGACGAAAGAGAGCGAGATTTGAACAACTTACAGAGTTTGAACGAGGGAGAATCATCGGCCTTCGTGAAGCTGGATTGTCGTATCGTGCAGTAGCCTCTCGTGTGCAGCGTAACAGCAGCACAGTGATGCGCGTTTGGAAGCAGTGGACGGACGAGTGTCGGACAACTCGGAAATCCGGGAGTGGACCCCGAAATGTGACGTCAGCTCGCGATGATAGACACCTGGTCCGCATGGCGCGGACGGACCGTACAGCTTCCTCTAGACAATTGGCAGCACTGTGGTCAATAGCTACAGGTGTTTCATTGTGTGCTTCATCAATTCGTAGACGTCTGCTGCAGTGTGGACTGCGCGCACGGACTCCTTTATACAGGATCCCCCTAACGCACGACCATCGCCGCCTGCGGCTACAATGGGCCAATCAGCATAGAGACTGGCGTGCTGATTGGCAGCATGTCGTGTTTTCTGACGAATCCCGCTTTAATTTGTGGTACCATGATGGCCGCATTCGTGTCAGACGCTATGCCGGTGAACGCCACCTTCCGGAGTGCATTATCGAACGCCACAGTGGACGAACACCCGGAGTTATGGTCTGGGGCGCCATAGCATATCATAGACGATCTCAATTGCTACGAATTGTGGGCAATCTGAACAGCAACCGGTATATCCGTGAAGTTCTACAGCCCGAAGCTGTTCCCTTCCTTCAAAGCTTGCCAGGCGCTGTATTTCAACAGGACAATGCCCGCCCTCATACTGCTCGGATTGTTAAATCCTTCTTTGCAGCGCAGCAGGTACAGCTTCTTCCTTGGCCTGCGTGTTCCCCGGATATGTCGCCAATTGAACATGTGTGGGATGTCATTGGTCGGCGTCTTGCTCGTGATCCTCGTCCTGTTGCGTCTGCAGACGAACTTTGGGTACGCGTACAAACGATATGGAATGCTCTTCCTCAGTCAGACATTCAAACTTTGTTTGACTCCATGCCACGTCGTGTAGCAGCACTTATTGCGGCGCGTGGTGGCCACACAAAATACTGATTCTGATCTCTTGTTTGTTTGCTTTGAACATTTAATCATTTATTTGTACCACTACCACTCAACTGTGTATTAAATTGCATTCAATTATGACGATTCCTTCTTGGTGTTGCAATTTTCACAAACGTGAGTGTATTATAAAATTTTTCAAGTATTAAAGGAAGACTCTGGGTGGAATCCGAAACCTATTATGATGCATTTTGAGCAAGCAGCAATTAATGCCATAAGATGGTTATTTTGCTATGCAACCATCAAAAGATAAAATTACCCTTTCATACGCACAAGTGAGCGGGACACCCGAAATTCCCCAGTCTCGCCACACTAACTGTTAATTTCCACTCCAGGCTTTAGTGAGAACAACCCTGGAAGAGGTCCGAGGGTCTTCCGCCCCTCTTTCTCTACCATCAACCTCTCGAGACAACTGTCGGCTCCCTGTGTATTTTGAGTGCCTCAAATACTTATATATAAATACTCATATACTCTTACAAACATCCATGCCTTCTCTGGGATTCGAACCAGGGTACGGAAGCCAGCTTTATTAACTTCTATGCTGGGTGAGTTAATCTGTATCGGGAGAATGAAGAAATTCGAGTAAGTGCAAGATCGTGCGTAGCATTAGGGAGTCTTCCTCAACAACTCGTCGATGGAGACTCGTTTAATAATAATAGAAGAAAATTGTCCACACGAACCTAAATTAAGAGAATTCTTTGAATATTTTATCAGTTAATGGCTATCTAACGAAAATGCTTCTGTGAAATATGGTGGTGTTATAAGGTGAATCACAGAACAGATAATGTTGTTGAAGGGAGAAATCACAGACTGAACAAGCTTATTCCGAGACCTCGTCCATCATTCAAAGAATTTATCAAAACAAGATCTCACTCAGAGAAGATTCAAAATATAACAACTATCAGATCAACTGCGCAGATCTGAATATTTCTGGAAAGAAAGGGCTTTCATGCTTTCATGTTGACAAAAAAGATCGAAAATGTCATAATGTAGAGACAACGAATGATGTAAAAAAAGTGCCTAAGCTTTAGCATTCATCTCAAAACTGAAACAGAAGTAAGACTGTATAACAGACTGTTATTTGTTTTCCCTGAAAAAAAGTGTAAAAAAAGTTAAGGGCCTGGGGAACATTTCTTATAGTTCTTCCAAGTTTGGAAAAAATAATTGATGGGTCATTCTGTGGTATTTATATGTTCTTATCCCTTTAATTAATTTTGAAATTGTGTAAAAAAAATCACGTAATCTCGATTATTGTAACTCATAATTTAATAATACATAATTTTAAATGAAAAATGATACTTTTTTATTCTGAAGTTCTCGGTAATTTCACTGGCCCGATTTCTGATTTTTAAAGAAAAGCACATAAAACTAACAATTGGATGTTTGATATTTCTTTCCTGGTTCTAATTTTATATTTTTAAAACACGGAAGTGAAAAATATACATAGTATTTTGAAAATTGCTATAGGGAGATTTGAAACCTCACTGGAAAGTGGATCCCTGGGACACATGCCTTGTTTGTTCTTGTGAAAATTAGGTTCTGCGCATTATTTGAAAAAGAAAGACAAGTTTTGTTTCAACAGCGCCGAAAAAAATCCCTTGATAATTTTTAAACGCATGTGTGTTTTGCTCTCAGTTCAAAACTTCAAGGAAATAACAAATGCTTGGAAGACACATTTAAAATGGTCAGGTACATTTAAAAAGGCCACAAAATCGAAATATTTAATGTTTTTATATTAAGATTTGATTTCTTACAAGCACAACATATGCAAAACAAAGCCCATGTGAAAATTTGCTCTACTAAACATTCGCTCTTCCAGTTACGGTAATAAAAAAAATAGTTTTAAGCTTTTGAGATTTAAAAAGCCAAACTGTTTGTTTTCATTTGTATTTCAGCAAATGTCTCATATTAAATCCCCCGAACTATGTTTGTTAAAAGCTTCTTTATACAATTTTATACAAATATATGCTTACACGTTATAGAAAAGTTAACTTATATGCATATCTGTCTATGTTTATTAATTTTAATAAAGTAATGGGCTTGCAAAATTTCAATGCAATTTCATTTTCCCGTTAAGATTTCACAGAAGGGGGGATTTTCCTGTTTGTGTGCATGGTTTCTTTGAATCGGCTTATTAGAGCTTCAAGAAATTTTGATTAATTATGTAAACACTCTGTCTGTATAAAATGACCAATTATTATGTCTCTGATATAAAACCTTCTAGAATTATAATAAAATTTGAAATCATATGAAAATTTCGACCCCTCACTTTCTATTGTTTCAATTAAATTTATGGTAAATATGTATGCAATATTGTTTAAATATATATTAACGCACATTTATAAAGTTTGATCAAAGTACATTTTTGGATTTCTTTATTAAGAAAATAGCATCATTTACAGGATTTATATTTAAGGTAATTATTCCTTTAAGATTTCTCGTCAGTATAATTTTCTTGCTTGTGTGCATGATTTCTCTGAAACTATTTGTCAGAATTTCAAAAAACTTCTACTAGCTGTACAAAACCCAAATGAGTTTAAAATGAGCAACTACTATATCTCTCGCCTAAAAATTTTAGAAACGATCTTTAATTATGTTTAAAAATAACTGGTTTTGGTCTTACGAAAATAAATAAAAAAATTTGATGTGTACACCACATGACTTCCTTGTACGGAATATTAAATTACACGCATTTTTTCTTGCATTTAATTTAAACTTATTGGACTGAATTAAATCTACTTCGTTGATAGCGCATAAACCACAATAGAATAAATGCACTCTTTAAAATTCACTATATTTGTTTACTGTAGCGACCCTCTGACGCTAGGTTCACTTAACAGCGTTACATCTCATTCATTTTATAACTCAGAATGCACAAAAATAATGTCACCTGAAGAATTATCTAAGCGTTGCCACATATTTTATTCAAATACTATAATAAATCTAATTATTCAAATACTATAATAAATAATGTATAAAAGAAGTTAAACAAACAAACAAAAAAGAAACAGTTTTTCACAGACGATTCAGTATTTCTTATTCAGTTAATTCAGTTCTCACTTCGCAACAAGACAAAAATACATTAAAACTCAAAATATCTATATTAAAAATTACGAAGTAAATCTTAAACACTTATTTCCTCGAATAACTTCCAGAATGGATTAAGCATGATTTAATTCGCAACCATAAAAGAAGGCGTTATCTTTGTTGTTGCGAAGCTTAGTTTCTCTAGATTGGCAACCAATTTACTATTCTGCTAAGTTTCAAATGTAAACAAATATGGCTGCTATCGTAATAATAATTAGGCTTAGCCGCAATTAAACAACTTTTAAATTGTTGATAATTCTACGAATATTGCAAGCAGGCTCACTAAAGGCATAAAATTATTTGACCGGAAGATGGGAACAACATAATTGAATTATTTTGTTAAAGCAAAAAAAACACATTTTAAAAACATATAAGAAAAAGAAACTGAGATCACTGATCCAAGTAACAGAGTGGATATATATATATATATATATATAATACAAAATTTCAACGTTCTGAGACTACTCGTTTTTGAGTTATACGAGATACGTACGTACGTACGCACAGACGCCACAAAAAATTCTCTTCAGAATCCATTTTAAATCAGTTTTATAATTTTTTGGGGAAAAAGAGCCCTTTATTTTGTCCTTACGTACAGATGTTAAGCAAAAACATCGTTAAATTGCATTCGATAGCGGTCAAAATGGATATTTTCATTGAAATATGATACCCAAAATTTTTCGCGATTACAATACTTCCTTTTTACTTCGTACAAGGAAGTAAAAAGTTGTTAAATATATATAATTGTTTTATTTTTAATATAGATCATTTTAATTGTACATTATTCGTCTGTTTCGAAAGAACAATCAGTTAAACATACTAATTTGTTTATATAATGCTGAGTGCAGTTATTATGTGAATGACTATCATATTTAATTAAAAATAATTTAATATTTTCAATATAAAATAAAAGTAGAAAATGCATTAAGGATATCGAAATAAATATATAAGGTATTTCTCCCGCCTTCTTCGCATACCTTCGTGGTGTAGTGGTCAGCACGCTCGACGCGTAACCGAGAGGTTCGTGGTTCGATTCCCGGTAAAGGCGTTGCTCATCTTTCATGTCTCCTGCTTCGAAATAACCTAATGACTCTACAAGCATACAAAATTTCAAGCTTATAAACCAGTTATAAAGATACTGGGCTTTAAAATGCATTGTGCTTGTGGGATATTTTTGCATTTAAAGTACCTGACACCTTAAACCCCTAAGGTATTTATAATTCTTTACACGATAATAATATATATACAAACATAATATAAACATTTTGTTAAAAATCTATATTTGTGCAGTCCAGTAGCATAAAATTTTATAAAGCAAATTAACATTCCAAGTCACTGTTCCAAGTTGTCGAATGATAATCGAGATGATGTGGCTTTTGTGCGGAGTTGCCACTAAACCAAGCAAACTACAATTACCCTTCCAGGAAGCATAATGGTAAACGCACGTTGAGTTGATCAATGTTAACGAATTTCGCTTGCTGCGCATGCTCAATAGTGCACCGTTGGCATGGGAGAAAATACTGGCGAATAAAAATAAACAACCCTACACAAGCCTGTTCGTCATGTAGGCCTTAGCGACTCTTAACGATTGCAATACTATGGACACTTTTTTGGTGCTTATTGCACTTGCTTCTGTTTCATTTTATTTTGGTTTATTTTGTCATAAACATTACATTTAATATCAGTTATTTGTAATAATTTCTTTGGCTTTATTTCAGTAATTTAAACTAGATATATTCCTTAAGTTGTTAAAGTATTTATAAATGGACCGCATAGTAAATAATCGGTTGCTTTTATTCCTCAGAAGTACAATCAATAAACAACATCATGTAATGTTTCCTGTTTTCTAATCCTTCTTAAACGAAAATTTGGGAAGTTTACAATTGATATTTACACCTAAGTAATGAAGCAACGTACAACCTAACAAATTTTGAAACCCCGAACTGTTTACTTCCATATAACAGAACATCAACCATATATCATATTTATCTTCTTTTAAAATTACGCCAAAGTCGTAATTGCGCAAAATTCTCTTATGGGCATGCGCGTAATTCAGTGTGCGTAATTCGTTTAACATTGTTCAACTGAATGTGCGGTTTGCCACTACGCTTCCAAGGAATGAGTCTTTCTTGTGCGCAAGTGCTACTAAACCGATTTATCACGTTCCTTGACTTAAAAAAATTCTAAATGACTTCCCAATCTTATAGTATACAATAACATGATCGCAAACTAAGTTGAGACATACTTGATAACAAAATTTGAGCTTATTCATGGTGGCACGTTGCTTTAAGCTGTTAAAAGAACACACAAAGCACAAATTTAGCATTACTTGAATTTTACAGTATTTTTATGCATATTCATAAGGTATGGGAGCAAATGAATAACTTTCTAATTTCAAGAGATTTTAACATTTCTACAATGGTTTCCAAATATTAAGGAAAAATAACAAAGATAGCGATGACTCATTCCAAAACAAGCCAATCCGTATAAAATTCAAATATGTTTTCAAATAAGAGTTATAGAGTAAAACTGCATCATGCAAATTAGTTGTGCTGCAATTGGAATACGTTCATCTGCAAGGAGCATAAAATTGCATGTTTGAGGGGAAGCCTGTTAATGTCGTCGAGATACTGAGATAAGAGATCTGGAACAGCCAATTCGTAACAATTACCTCCAGACATCATTTGCCCTAAGAACTGGGATAGAAAGCTAGTGGAAGACTAGAGGCAGGACAAAGTCACACCGAAATGGCCAGATAGTTAAATGGGAGTCTATCTGTGGTTCATATACTTGGCAGCAATTTCTAACCGCAGGTTCGACATTCAAGAGGTTCAGTCAAGGAACGCCAACCGCTAAGACGAGTGCCGATGACCGATATTTGTTGATATGCACACCCCAAATCTGACTCAACTCACATCCTCCCTTACTGCAGCTACGAAAGGTTGGTGCCAACGTCAACCGTGCGTAGAAGGCTTGAAGAAGGAGGTCTGTACGGCGAGCGACCAGCCGTTTGCGTCCTGCTCACGTCACGTCATAGAAGGAATGTTAGAAGTGGGCACGTCAACATGTCTACTGGACAGCTGATCAATGCGAAGCCTAGATGACTATTATCTGTTTTTGTTTGTTTTATAAATAAATCAAATGTTTAATTAACTTTATTTTGTAAGCCCCATGTTACATTTGGGGAGTTTGTATGTGTACCGAAAAAAAGTATGTACCGGAATCGCACAAACATACTGCAATATCGCTGACATGGCATTCCATACAGTCATTCTCTTTAATGACCTCAGGGTATGAGATATATAAAAAAGGAATAATTTTGCATTTTATTAATTATTTATTTCCTGCATGTCACATCATTATTGCTATGACATGGCAGAAAAAATGAACTAAAATACAAGGCAGACTCAAAGTCACTTCCCCTCCTAACTATTCGGTCATTCCATAAATAATGCCTTATTAATAGAATTATAATAATTCTTTTATTTTTGAAAATTAAGATAAAGTTCTTTTTAAATTTAAAATATACCCCCTTCATCTTGTGCTAGTTCTGAATAACTACGACGGGACTTTTTTGCACCAGGCTTTGAAAGACGTCCTCATTTAGCTTTGCAAATTTTCCAGGGAGCGATTCTTCTTCTAGGCTATATTTTCCAGCTTCGACTTCTTCTTTCCAACTTTTGCACCACCGTGACCCTTCCTTACGCTTATTGTCGGATCCTCATATACTGCATTAATATTCCTATCATTATTTGAGTGAGATCATAAAGCAAAATATGCTTAATATGTTCCTTAGTCACTTCCATTTGAAAAAATAACTATTAAAATAAAACCACCTTTTTTCAAAACTTGAGCAAATAATGAGATCAAAATAAAAATATCTTCTTTTAGGGCGAATTAATGCAGAAGAGTTTAGAGTCATCAGGTTGGTTTTTGAAGCAGAAGACGTGAAACATGTACAATGCCCTATCCGGGACTCTAGCCTGGACCTTTCGAATACGCGCCAAGTGTGCTACCGTTACACCACGAAGGCATTCTGGAAGGAGGGAGGAAACATGGTTTATTCCGTTCCCCTCCGACTTTTATTTCAAGTCGGGGGAAAATGCATTATTTATGGGAGGCCCAATATTAGGATATCCTTATTGCAGTTCTTCTGCTTCTCATCTGTCTTGAAGGTAATCCTATTTTTACCCGCCTATGTATTTTATACATTCCCCCATCGGCTTTAATTGAGAGTAAAATAAGTGCAGGAATGAGCGTTTTTAAATTAATAATTATTTAGCTTCTTTAATAATGTCAAATAATTAGTTCCTTTTTCAATCGATAATAAATTCTATCTCATCATGGATATTTATAACTAATTTAATAATGGCAAAACTTGGTAAATGTATCGGTAATAACTAGAAAAGTTACATCAGCGAAGCATATGTACAGATTGAATTATGTCTCATCACGCAGTCAGATATAATTTTATATGAAGCCTACAAATTACGCATAATTTACTAATACTTTATTTAATTTCTTCAACCATAATCCATGAACTCTAAAATTTTTAATTTTAACTTGTATATTCATTCTTCTACACATTTTCAGCTAAAGCACGTAGTTTAAACACGCACGGAATTTACTTTACTGCATTAACATTATCAAAATTAAAATGATTCTCCTTTAAAAATCTGTCATTGAGGAAATTTTATGTAATAAGTAGCAGCGTCGGTAATTTCTCCACCACAATACATATCCCAGTCTTTTGTTTTTATTACATAGTGCAATGGCATGAATCTTGGCATCACTAAGCAGTGTCACGCACTGATTTGGGTCAAGGGTATTAGAATCAACACATTCCAACAAACCTTGGGTTTGGCATGACGTATGGATATCGGATAATGGCATCACGTAAAGGTGTGGGGAAAATCTATGGATTGCGTCCTCTTTTTTTTTTTTTTTTTTAATTACCCTTTTCTTTTTTAGCATTTCATCTCAAAGCTTAAATGAAGCTGTAAACCATTGAAGCCCAGAGATGAGCTCAAGTGGAACTTTTTATGAAATATTTCAAGAGAAAACATATTTTAAAGTCTTAAAGGAGTTGAAACTGTCTTCAAATTACTCTCTTCTTTTAACCTCGATTTTAATATCACTAATATCAATAAATTTCCTTTATTTTCTAACGTCATTTGATTTTTATTGATTTGTAATACTTGATTTATTTATATTTCATTTATTATTTATTTTTAATTACTTTCAGTTTATTTATTATTTGCAATTTCTTTAATTTATTTATTAATGTTTATTAGTATAACTTCTATTATTTTACATTTTATTCGATTTTAAATGCTCGTTACTTTATTATTTTATCTACTATCATTACTTTACCTATGCATAAATGATGGCCTTCCGTTGTAAACAATCTATACTATGACTAGCTTGAGCATGTTTGCCTTTAGATAATAAGGCTTGTTTTAAATTTTTCTTTCAGAAGCATCTGAATTCACAAACTGCTCTGGGATCACAAGAGTTTTGGGATTATTATCTGGGAGGAAGAATGCCAAGCAATAATTGGGACTGCAGTATTTTCGCGACGAAAAACGTTAAGCTCGAGTGGTAAATTCTTTTACTTAGAAATATTCACAATCGGGCTTCATTTTCCAGGTAAGAATTCTAGCTTCTTCAGTTTATTGCTAGAGGGGCTGCAAACATTACTAGCAGGATATTTGTTTTTCTATTATACGAGGCTCTAGAACACGTCAGTCGAAAGTTAGAAGGATGCAAGAAGCAAGGGAAAAAATCGTTTCTAATCATTACGAAATACTAATAGCTTTTATGATGGCAGTTTCATCGCTTTGGACCTCAGCTGTTTCTGCATTTCATTAGTAATGTCTTTGCTTTTTTCGAGATTGGAGACTTATTAATCTAATTTACGAAACAGCAAGTTTCTGAATACTTAACAACTGGTATAAACTATTTCGAATTTGTATCGAAAGTAAGTATATTTTCGGGAAATTTGCAATCTATTCGTTTATTTATAGTACTTAACAACATGGCTGAAACAATTCTAATGTAATAAAAATAGTACGAATATTTATGCTGCGATGAATATTACTTAAAATTTAGATAGCCATTAAAATTTAAAGCATAAAACTATAAATGGAAGTGCTGTAATTAATCAAGGTATCGAATAAAAAGCGAATACCCTTTTCCTTAGAGCGATAAAAATAACACATTTCATTACAATTATGTGATATAACTAAACTGTATAACGCATATTAAGAAAGCGTTTGTGGATTGGATTAAGCTTACAGTTTCTGAGACTTTTATTTGTAACCATTTATAATTCTCCGAGACTGGTGTACAAGGAAATTATGCAAAGCACCTCGAGACTGCACATAATTGATCATATAATGGAATTTTAGGCCTTATCTTGCTGAAGACGTTTCTAACGTCAAAAAACAAGAGATTTCATAAATATTCAGCCACTTCATTACAGATCTTCTCAGGTTCAGAAAGGCTCTTATGCAAACAGTAAAATAGACTTGTTCTGTTGCTGATGAAAATCGTGATATGTTTCTATACCTTAAAAAAATAGCTGCTTAGCTAAAAATAATCTGAGTTTTTCTGAAACAACTCTTTTTACAGAATAATTTTCTTCTTGAGCGAATTAAAACGAATTAAGCAGATCAATATACAGATGTAGCATGAACAATATTTATAATCATTAATGCATTCTGCTTGTAAAAAGTAAGATTTAATGATTTTCCCCTTTAACTTTCTATTTATTTATTTACTTATTTTGAAAGTATGGTAGTATTAACGTCTAACTACTAAAAATTTCGAGAAACAACATGCAGTGTCCATTAACATATAATAATTAAACTCTAAAGTAATTCAAGAATGATATATTTTAACGAAAACGACTATTAGTTTCTTTGTTATTATATCTATCTGCACGTGACAATTATTAAACCTAAGAAGGAAAAAAAAAGAAATTATTTTTTTCTTTTCCCTAATATTTTCCTTTTCCTGATAAAATGTGCATACATTTTATTACTACTATTATGTATTAGGATTCATTAAACTCCCCTTTAGAGAAAATCCATTCCTTTTTCATTCCCCCTATAAGTTCAAAGCAGAGTCTAAAGAATAACATTTGACGACTTTTTATTTCAACGGTGCTTATGCAGTTAAAAAAGTAAAATGTTTTATTACATTAAACGAAATACAAGCGCACTTTTTGTGATACAATTAAATAATGAAAAATGTTTTATTTACTTTAAACACAACCCATTACTATTAAACCAAAAATAAGACTACGAAATTAATGTTTTTATTTACATAGGCCTTATCTGAGCTCAGTCTATTTTTTGCTTGGCTGTACTAAATGAATGTACTTTTTACTTTCATAAAAACGAAACGTGTAACTTAAGGGAGAGAATTCTGCTCTTTATTTTATTTCATTTCATTTTGTAAAAGGTCATACAACCAAAGAAAATTGCAAAAATTTATTACTGTAAAACAAATTACGAACACATCTTTTCGATTAAATCAAACAATGAAATTGCTTTAATTTTCCATGACAGAATCTGTTTATAAAAAAACAAAATAAATTCATAAAATTAATTTTTGTTAACTAAGTCCTAAACCTAAATTCATAATCTTGTTATTACTGTGATAGCATTAAAATTAAGCAAAGAAATTCTTTCATATTTGCATAAGACAATACGCATAACCAGTTCATATTTGAACTAAGATTAAACGAAGCCAATATTTTTTAAGTAAAATAAATTTGTAGTAAGTAGCATTTATTATGGCTACCAAATGACTCGTAAAATAAGCGCAGAACAGTAAGTTTGTATGCTGCATGGCTTTGCTCTTCAACATTCTAGATTTGCTGAATATTTTAGGGTAACATTCATATAAATTAATTAATTTCTTGAAAATATATATCATTCACGTTATTACCATCTTTTCTGAACTGCTTATATTCAGTTTAAAAAATTAAAATCATGGAAATAAATAACAGCTTAATTTTAATCGCCTAAGAAAGAGAAACAAAAGATCCGGCAAATTGGTGTTCCGGATATCAAATGTCTGGATAAATGAAATTATACTGCACATTACGTATAATGAAATTTGACTACAAACGCATATTTGTCGATAACTTATTCACTTAAAAAAAAAGAGAGAGAGAGGAAACATTGTTTAAATCACACACACATACCTTTTCCAATCATCGGTACTAAATATTTCTGGTTTTTTGGCTTCCGGTTTAATTTCAAATCCTTCTGGCACTTCTTCGAGTGTTGCAGGGATGGCTACAGCGCCAAGCGTTTGAATGGTACGTAAACCCGCAACCGCGATCTTAGGTTTAACTCGCTTCGACATCTTGTGCTGTGAAATACTTGCACTTTAACCCTCAGATATTCCTCTTACAGTCGTCAACCATCATTTCACAATCTGAGAGAAAAGAAAGCTGGAAAGTAAGAATATCCCGAACGAGAAGGGGGGGAGCCACATAGATGTAAAAACACGTTGTCTTATCTTCGCAACCTTCGAGTTTACAACGTGTAGATAATTTATAGATGATGATAATTTTAAGCGAATTGTTTTATGCATAGAGTAAACGCACAGTAATCAGTTGGCAGATCTAAGCAACCACATAAATGAATTAGATGTCAGTACTCTCGTAACTTATGTCAGAAAAATACTGGATGTTTTTAAATCGGCCTCGAAATATTTGCTAAGTGATATACCTCGGTGAAACATTTATTCTAACAATTAAATTTAAGCTCTGGGGATGTATGTGTATACTTGTTGCATGAAGACAGAATGACGCATCGGTTATTTGAGGAGGAAAGCAAAAAGGAATGATTTACAGTTGTGAAAGAAAGTTTCATAATGAATACTATGCTGTAAATGTAAATTGCAGTGATACTGTTAATCTTGCCTTTAGTTTTTATAAAAGGGATAAGAAATAAGGGGGTAATGCATAGATAACAGTGTCGTCGAAAAGATATGCTAAAAAAAAAACTAGAAATGAGTCGTGATGGAATCTCAGATAGAAGCTGCAATTTTGAAAGAAAAAAAAAGTTCTGTTGCCAATTGCATTTTTAGTTTTTGAAAATTAATTTTTTTATCTTTATAAAATGCCGCAGAATTTACTCTTACGTGTCAATCGTATCCTGGGAAAAGTTTGTCAGTAATACTAATCATTCCTTTGGATATGCGCTGATCTAGATCGACAAAAAACGGAACGAGAATTTTTAACAGGTGCACGTCTTCGAAGCTGTGGTTGTTCTGTAGGATTAGTTCCTTCCCCCACCATTTTATATTCTTTCCCTGTGCAGCATCTTCTGCATACAAATGTCTAAATTTTAATTTAACGTTTTTCATCGTTTTTAGCAACAAACTAACAATACCAAAAAGACGAAAATAGTCATTCAGTGATAATCTTAAAAGAATTAAATTCATCACAACGGATAAATTATGTCTAGCTCACATAAAAGTGCTGCGGGCATTAAAACCTTAATATTCTTTTCTCCTTTTCTTGCGGAAATAGCGGTATAAGTCAATACCAATGCGTCTAAAAACACTGCATGAAATAAAAATACTGCATAAACTGCAAATAAAATACTGCAAAATAAAAAATAAATACTGCATAAACCTTCACTTCAGTGAAAAATGTAGTCTCATTTCTGGTCACACGGGATGGAGAAAGTGATAAATCTGCAGCATACGAATTTCTTGATGCCTGTTATAATTAGCTTCCAATCAAGTGATTGTTCTTCGAAACTGATCGCAAATATTTATAAACAGACTCTTTCTTTGATGCGTATAAAATCCGAAGCAATTATTATCCGCTGGTGTTTTCTTACCTGATGTAACCTTCTATGTAGTCAGGTTATATGTAAGGTATAATTCGTAACAAGTGTTTTAAACACGCCAAGCGAACATCAAGAGCTGATGAAATAATATGATATTGAAATAAGATTCATTGGTAAAATAATTTCATTCCTTAATTTGGATAAAATATGGAACATAACTTATCAAGAGATAATTGGATTAGATTTATGAAACTACAGCAAAGTACATAAGCACTTTTTGTGTAAGAGGAGGGTTGGTTTATTTGTTTATGGCAAAGCAAGCTTGGGGTATTTGCCTACGGGTAAGGATACTTTCGTGGAAAACTTCCTAAATCTAAGAGGAAGGAAGTTTTTGTGGCAAATTTCTAAGAGAAATTGGATCGCGTTCGCGTTGCACGTGGGAAAACCACGCAAACGCCCATGCAGCCATCATGCTCAGAGAGATTTTCAAGACATAAAATAATTCAGTGTGAAAAATATTTTGATTACAACGTAAAATACCTGCGTGTAGAATGTACAAAAAACAGGTAGCAGTTTTAAGCACTGTAAAGAGAAGATTTTAGACAACTTAGGGTGTAGCTTATTTTTAACCCTGTAAGATCTACTGTCTATCTCTTGTGTGAAATTTGGAAAGTAGTGACTGCACAGAAGAAGGGTTAAAACTGCCCTTTATTACACTCTTTAAATTATTTACAATGCATCAACTCGACGCTAACACATTACGCCTCTGCTTGGGCAGAAACTGAAACAGTAAGAAACAAACTCAAAATTTGAAGATATTAACAAGTAGTAGAATCACGTTACAGGGCTCCGACTATCCTGTTTCCTATCACAGAGTTGATAAATTTAGTGGCAGCAAAAAATAGCTGTTACGCCACGTTTAACTAGCAATAACTGCTAAGCCGAAACTCGCGCTACAACACGCACAGAGTTTTCCCAGACTCTCTAACTTTCCCTTCTAGAACTTGATATTTAAACTTTTTCTCCCACTGGTAGAATTTGCATTCCTCCACGCGAGCTACCAAATTTAAATATTCTGGCACCGATAATTAGGGGAATGAATGCTTATAGGAAAGAACTTCAAATTAAATTTAACTGGTTAACTGGTTATTTAAAATAAATATAAATCCCTACAACCCTTTTGGAAGAATCTTTCAAAGAAACTCGTTTCTTTTGTTCAATTTCCTGATATGTCTTTCTAATTCTCCCATAGAATAGGATTTATCATCCATTCAATAGGATTTAGATCAACCGAATCGAGAATTGGTTTCGAACAAGACATAAAAAACTGTCTTGGCAATTTAACCAGAATACTTAGATTGTTACTCTTTTTTACACAACACACGATCATGGCAATCAAATACCGTAAACTATATTTCATCTATCGATAGCACTAGCATTCAAAATGTTGAATACTTTTTGGTATATGTTATTCAAACTGCTTTTTGTTAAATTGATCTGAATAAGATACAAGAGGTTATTTCCTTAGAGCTATATATTTAGAACATGCTAAGATTGTTCTCAAATTCTGCGTTCTTTTTTTAACTAAAGTTTCTATTTGACTCCAATGAAACTCGACTTTCTAAAATTTTGAGTTAAAAATGCTTAATTACTTTTTAGGTTACAGGAAATATCGTCAATTTTCTATGCGTAATTTAGTTCTGTAAATGGTTAATACATCCAGGGAACTATTTAAGTACCTGTGGTTCAAATTTGGCAAAGGCAGAACTAAACAGTCCGAAAAATCTAACAGTATCTTCAGTGGCTCCCGACTAAAACATGATGCAGTTGGATTTAGCCTACTCGGTCTTATATCTTTCCCCTCTCGTTCTTTTAAGAGGAAAAGAATGTGAATAATTATTATGCTTCCCATGTCTGCTAAAAATCATTATAATCTCCCCGGGGTAACTATTAAAAACTTTTGAATGACAAAAAAAAAATTCTAAGATTCTGGGATTCGAATATCTGATCCCTAAAAAAATATAAATTTGAATTGCTAACAAATATTTTGTGATTTCATAGGGGACACAAAATCTTGCATTATCTTTCGAATCCTATAACCAAAAAAATGTTGCGAAATAGTGTCCATTTATCGTTATTTTTTCTCGATATGTGGGAAATTTGTTTTATTAAAGTTACGGCATGTCCTCTTTTCCTCAGACTTGCTCTCTTTTTCAGACTTTACATTTCGAACAGAGTCATTAAAATATGAAAGAATGTTCGGATTTTAATTTCTTCTTTAACACGCTTTTCAAAATATCATTGCTGGCCACCGTAGATGCAACACCCTGAAGGAAGCATGCAAATAACATGAAATTTACAACATGCAATAGCGGAGGTGAGATATGCAAATGATTAGAATTTCAAAGCAGATGCACATCATGTGCTCCTGTGGCGCCACTTCAAAGCGCTATTTAAGGCTTGGAGTTTTCGACGATTTCAAGTTCTGGCAATTGTGTTTTTCTTGTGTTTTTTTTTAAACGATCAATTATGCCTCGTAGTAAACAGCGATCATCGTTTGATCAAGTATCCGAGTTCGACAGAGGAAGGTTAGTGTCTTACCGAGAGTGTGGATTATCTTTTCAGGGAAATCGGTAGTCGTGTTGGACAAAACCAAACAACTGTAATGCGGATATGTGGCCGTTGGATGCAAGAGGGTACGACGGACCGACGTGTTCTATCGCATCCACCTCAGTGCACCACTTCACGTGATGACAAGAACATTGTGCGCATGGCAGTGACGGATCGCTCAGTCACATCACGAACCATAGCACAGCACATTCACGCATCATCCAGTGCCTGTGCGTACCATTCGACGCCATTTACAGCAGAGTGGTCTGTCCTCAAGACGTCCATTGCTTCGTCTACCCTTGACGCAGAACCACAGACGTCTCCGCCGCCAATGGTGCGATGAAAGAAGGATGTGGACGGCAGAATGGAATGAAATTGTCTTTACTGACGAATCATGCTTCTGTCTGCAATACCACGATGGTCGGATTCGAGTCTGGAGACACCGTGGAGAGAGGATGCTGAACAGCTGCGTTGTGCACCACCACACTGGTCCTGCACCGGGTATTATGGTATGGGGCGGTATTGGATATCACTCTCGCACTCCTCTAGTACGCATTGCCGGTACTTTAAACAGCCAGCGCTACATCTCCGAGGTGTTGGAACCAGTTGTCCTTCCTTACCTTCGGGGCTTACCCAAAGCCATATTTCACCAGGATAATGCGCGATCACACGTGGCACGCATTGCCCAAGGGTTCTTCGTCAATCGCCAAATTGAATTGCTTCCCTGGCCGGCTCGCTCTCCGGATCTTTCGCCGATAGAAAGCATGTGGTCCATAGTTGCTGAACGATTGACCCAGATTACATCCCAAGGTGCCACACCAGATCAACTTTGGCAATGTATGGAAGCTGCTTGGTCTGCTGTACCCCAAGAACACATCCAAAGTCTCTTTGAATCAATGCCGAGGCGTGTGGCAGCGGTGATCTCCAACAATGGCGGCTACTCTGGCTACTGATTCTAGAAGGAACCACACTTCACAGAAGTCTATAAATTTAATCATTTGATACTTGGTCAACATGTTATCTACTAAATAAATTTTGTTGTGATATCTCTTGTCTTCCTTGGTGTCACAATTTGGGCGGCCAGCAGTGTACATTAGAAGACTACCGGAAAATTAATAAATGAAAGGATAGGTAGCTAGCGACGGTTTTTTACGTACTTAATTTATGTATTTTAAAAAATCCTTATCTGATTTATGTAATTAAACTGCAGATAAAAGTGAAAATAACTTAGAATAAAAATATAAGAGCTTACACGAGGACTAGCGAAATTGTATGTAGGATGAACAACAGATAACATTTGCTCTTTTGTTTGGATTATTAGGATGGATGGATGTGTATTGTTAAGAATTGCTTTTTACTTATACCTTAAAATCAAATAATCACGCTAATTAAGCATTGCCAAAATGAGGAAGAAATCTGAAGGAGAACAAAATAAGAAATTTCAGTATTTTCAAAATAATTGAGGCTTTCAATCGTCATCTATTATTGAAATATATTTTCAAAAAATGCCTTATAACATTCTGCCATTTAAATACTGCTAAAATAGATTCTGTCTTCGTAGAAGTGCACAGGAAAAATGGGTATAAGCAGGAGAAATAACACAAGAACTGGAATTCTTTCCTCTCCGATCTTTGTGCAGAAGTGGCCAGTGGGATGTGTTTTTACTTATTGAAAGTACAAATTTACAATGCAAACTTTTTTCTCTAGTCCGCTTTGCGCCTCTTTTTCTGATCGTTAAAATATGGTAACTGTAGTTTAATGGGGAAAATTATTTAAATGTATAATGAAAACTTTATGTTTACTAGATTTTTTTTCCTTGAGTATGAAAACAAAAGATTCAAGATCATCAGATCTGAAATTTTTCTTACGCCAAAAGCAGATTCTAAAGTTTTGCAGAATTTTATGACTTGCATTTGCCAAAGGTACTTACGTATTTACTAAAGAAACTAGAATTCATCTTAGTTTGTTTCTAATAAAATGTGCCACAATACTGATATGTGTAGAAGTGGGAAGTATTCTTACTGCAAAGAGAATTATAAGAAAATATCAAATAGGGCTCTTAAGCGACCTTAGTAAACAACCCAATACAAATATCTCGTAACTCAACACAGTCAGAGGAAAAAAACAGATGATGACTTCAGTACGGCCAAAAATGCTGTCGAAATAAACTTGGGAAGTTAAATCTATAATTTCATTTGGGTCGTCTTTTCAGTTACTTAAGTTTATTTATTTGAACACCAGTTACTCAATTTACATTATGTTACAAAACCAAATAAGCTGAAGTTGAAAGTCTAGATGTTTCTGTGATATGCAAAACATAAAGAACAAAATTATGTCTTCTCTGTATCAGCATATGAGGTTATAGGTTACACTAAAGGCTAAAGTTTTACTTTTTATCCCTCATTTAGATCAACATCTCGAAGAACGAGCTGACTGCAGCGAAGTTTTCATGATTTTCCCCATATATAGCTTAAACATAAGCCAGATTTCCATATAAAGCCGCCTTTTAGGTGTTGAGCGGTAAAATCGCTGAACGCTGGCAGTAAATACAAAATGATAGTTCTGTATAACTACAGAGGAAAGGAGTATGGGGGCGACGCTTATGAGGGAGAGGGGAATCAGCCAACTGACATGAGGAACGAAGGCGCACGAATGAGATCGAAGCTGATAGGATGACATCATATTTTAATAAAGTAATCAGGCGTTAAAAAATCTTTCACTCGTTTTCCGATTGCATTTTTCTAAAATAGTATCTTAATCCATTTTAAGGAGTTTTAATTCTTGTAATTTATATTTTTCTTCGTATTTCGTTTTCGTATACTTGTATACTCTGTCTCCTCATTGTTAATTCCTGTTCTTATATACAGCTTATTTAGCTTTAAAGATTCTTTTGTCTCGTTATTTTAATTATTCATTCGTATTTTATTATTTTTCTTACTTTTAGAAGTATTTTTCACTTCTTTCAGTATTTTTACCTTTGCAATTTTCTCCGTACTTTTTAATTCTAACTTGTTAGATTTTCATACTGCAATTGTTTATTTCACACACATGACCTTTATTTATTATTTTCTAACATATTTAATATAAATACACAGTTATTAATTTCATTTCACTTTTGTCCTTTTAAAATTTTCCTGTATATTCAAATTCATTTCAGACATTTCTGATCGTAAATGCTCTTCATTCCCATGATATTTACAGTTCTATACTTAATTTTACCTTTCATACTGAATATTTGTCTAATCATTATTAATTTATTTATTGTAGATTCGAAGCGCAATTCTTTGTCTACATGAGTTTATTTTACTGAATTTCTTGCCCCCATTTTTTTCTTATTTTCGAAGTTTAACGTCGCTTATTTCTTTCTTAAATTACTTTGATGTTTTCTAGGCAATGTTTAGTTTTCAAGCTCTGTGGTCTTTAAACGACATGGTATATTTTCGGCTTGATATTTTACAACAACTTTAAAAATTAACTGTAACTTTAACATTATAGACACAATTTTTACTGTTATTCACATTATAAAATTTCATGTTACCTCTAATACCTTGCAACTGTTAAGTGAATATTTTAGTTTAATTTCATTCATTTATACTGCCGTTTCTACACTAATGCCACACAGACCATGCTAATTTTAGTGTGCTCTTCTTTTCCTTTCCTGATTAATTACGACTATAAGATTCTTTATTTTCATTATGCAACTCTCTGACAGGAACTAGCAATTATTTACGTCATACTTACGAAGAAATTCCTGAAAGCTAAGACAGAAGCGAATTACCAGTGTTTAACGGTGTTACCCAGTCTGCCACTAGTTCATCTCATCTTTTTGAATTTGTCGCCCAACCGGTATAGTGGTTAGCGTCGCTTGCTGCCGTGCCGAAGGGGTCGAGTTCGAATCCCGGAGAAGGCATGGATGTTTGTAAATGTATAATGTCGGTGCGGCACTCTAAATATGCGGCGAGCCGAAAGTTCTCTTATGTGGTTTGGTGGAAGGGGAGAGGGGTGGGAGACCTTCGAACCCGTTCCCGCGAGATGCTCTCCATCAAAATTGGGGGGGGGGGTGGAGCTGAACCAAATCGCAACTGTCACCTGTTAGGTGCTCAAGGCTATCGCCAACGACAGGCGTAATCTCTCTAACAGGCTCTTTGATACGAGAATTCTCGTGGGCTTGGGCTGACTTTGTCAGACAAGTGAGCATGAGTAACAGCAACAACAACATCTCTTTGAATACACTATACTTTTAGATTTGGCATATGCTATTTCCTTCAACGTTTTATTCGAAATTAATCCATAGTCCGACTTAAATGTGTTTCACTTACATTCTGTTTCATAGTCACTCACGCTACGCTTTTTATCAATTAAAAAAGCGAATATTTAATTATTATGTTTCGGGATAATGTTTGCAGACAGGTATTTCTACAAACATTCTACACACGTAAAGTTATAGCTGATTTACGATAAGAAGGAACTTTTACGCAGTTATGCACTTGTAAATATCCTTCGGGATTTCCGGCTGTAGGTCTTCTTTGACAAATATTTCAAAATCATTGAGAAATTTATGTGAAGTTTTTACTCGATTTAGAGGCGATATGCTCTTATAAGGAAGATTTTTCAGTTGTGTTATTATGCGGATAATAACTTTCTGTACCCAGTTATCAGGCATATTCAAATTATTGCTTTAATCCCGCATTAGACATGAATTTTTTCCATAATACAAATACCCTATTGTTGGTTTTAATACATCACAGAAAATTGTATTATATCGCTTAATAATTCGCTTTGTTACGAATGAAAGCTCGTCAAAGATATACTGCAGCTTCGCATAATATAATTTACTGTGTGAATCAAAGAAAGCAATTGTTATTTTACCCTAATTCCCATTATATTTTCGAATATTTTGACTTTATTCCAAGACTACAAAAATATCTTTCTGAAATTCTTATCATATATGCTAAATACTTCTATATAATACGCCTGTAACAAAGAACAACACCTTTCCAGTAAAAAAGTCTGCATAAATAATTTTACATTTTTTTTTCATCATTCCAGATGTAAGTTTGTATGACAAGAACTTTCTCCGCGTCTTTCGAAGACTGCAGTTTAATTCACTATGCCAACGATTTACTCTTTCCAGAAGGATTTATTATATGTTTATTCAAACGATGACGAGAAAAACTATATGTGTTGTCATTTTGTAAAGGATTTTTCTCCATCCTTATTGTATGCCATCCTGGTATAGTTGGAAGCACATCTACTCAGCAGAGTTCGAATCATGATGAGAGCATCGAATTTTTTTTTTTAATGTTTCCTACTGCAAAGAAAAAAAAAGTAATGAACTCTGCTTGTGGCACATGCACTAAAATGTGGTGGGCAATAATTCGTCTCTCCATGGATTTGGCCATGGAGTTAGGAAGTAAGTATTGAAACTTGCATACCAAAAAAAAGACGAAGTAAAATAAGCAAATATACTTGGTGAAAACGTTTCAGATGATTCGTTCTCAATGAATGAAAGTGTATATCTAAAAAAAGATGTTTGTGATGTATTAGATCTAAGACTCATGCAACTCAGTGACAGATTTTACAAGGAGTCGCAAACAATTTCAATTTTTTTAATGGACATGCATTAAAAGTTTTGCCGATAATTCACTTGTAAGAATGCGCAGCTGATTTGGCTTTGAAATATAAAACAGATACTTCTGAATTTTACGTGAGAAATAAGAGTTTCAAATATCAGTCAAGGGAAATATTTGAAAATTTAGAAATTTAGGCAATATGGATGCTCTTCAAATATTGCAAACAAATAATGAGCTTGCGTTGCTCAATACGTATCCAAACCTTGATATTGCATTGAGGATTTTCTTAACAATGCCTGTTACAACACCTTCCTGCTAACGATCATTCAGCAAACTAAATAGCGTAAAGCCGTATCTTCTTTCTTCTCTTGAAAAAGGGCAATTGGTAAATATAGCTATAGTAAGAACTGAAAAAGATACTGCAAAAACATTAAATTATGATGATATAATAGATGCATTTGCAAATGAAAAAGCTAGAAAAATTATTTTGTAAAATACGTTAAACTTAGGCTTTTTATGATGATAAATATTATTTTGAATTTGTAATGTACTTATATTGTAAACTTTTCCCTTTTTTGGTTATTAAATATAAATGAAAACCCTTTTAACCTATTTCTTTACTTGTAAAATATGGTAAACATATGTTGTTATAACTGTTATTTTGACACTACGTATCTTTTCCTATTTTTGTTCTTTCATTGCAAATGAAAATTGCTTAAAGGATTTTTTATGTATATCCATAAATAAACAATTATCACACAGCTGATTCAAAATCAATCCCTTTTCAACATAATTATCTTTAAATAAAAAAAGAAGGGAGGGCGAAAGATTGACCCATGCCGAAGGTGCTGTGTACTCTACTTACAGTACTGACACGAATGTTATCCAGGACCGTCTACATTGGGTAAATGCACCTTATAGTAGATAGCAAGAATGTCTTGATTGTCGTGGAGAACATATGCAAGTTGCATGGAAGAAATGAGCCCTGATATATGAATCCAAGGTAACGTATTCATCTGCATTTATTACTGTATACAATAAATGCTTTTTTTGCTTTGAAAATGGTAACATGAATGATGCATGCTGTAGTTTTTCATAAATTGACCATATAAAATTTCCTTCTTTGGTTATACTATCACTTAAGAAAAGTTTCTCAAGAAATTAAAGCTTAGTTACTTATTCCATAAATTGTCTCAATAAATCTCTTAGTCCTAGCTTACTATATAGGGAAAGTTTTAAAAATATACCCTTCCTCTGTTAAATACAAAGGTAAGACTTAAGTGTTTTGTTGATAATATTAGATTTTCCTGAGTTAAATGTTTTTCGTTTTGGCCAATGATTTCGAGTGAAATAACTTTTCCCTGGTTTGCGAATAGAATAGAAAAATTCGCTAAGAAAATGCCACATGAACTCCAAAGAAAGTAGACTGTGGTGAAATCTCCATTAACATTCTTTTTTTAAGTAAAAACTCGATTATCTGTTAGACTTTTAGCTGTCAATGTCTATTATCCGTCAGCCACTGAGACATCCCAATGCACAGAATAAATCCATCGAAAAACAAAGAATAAAAGTTAGCTGGAAACAAAATTCGTAATTTAAGATAGGCATAATATGGTTAAGCATGTATTATCACCGCATTTTAGATTGAGTCCTAAGTGCGCTAAAGAATACAAGACTGGAGTGTCAAATAAAACCACGCGGAAAAAAATATTACATTTAAATCCTGTATGACGGCTTGATAATCGCGAAACATAATTATTAATAATTTATTCGGAAGTTTTTAAAACTTGTACATGAAGCTTCAACATACAATGCTCTTCATATTTAGCTGTACGCTGATATTTTAACTACACGATATTTTAATAAGAAAGAATTTTCTTTTTACATAAGACCATGTGCTGAATTTTTTATGCAGTTTACTTTAGTTTACAGGTTCGCGTTCTAAACAAAAAATACATTACAACGAATGGAGCTGTAAATGATTTAATATTTTCTTGTAATGACAATGGAATTACTATTTTCTTGTCAGACAGAAATATTTTGCACCGGTCATTGTAATGGAACGAATGATGAGCCGTCATTATAATGAGTGTATGTTGTATATACCCTTTGGCTAGAAGCTTTAGATAAAATTTACATTACGATGTTTTATTTTAAATTAAGCTGAAAATTAAAGCACTGTAAGGAAATAAAAGTACTGGTGTTTATTGTGATGTAGTTAGTCTGTTTTGGGTTTATTTCGAGTACTTTATTATTAATATGTAAAGACAATAAGTTTATTTCGGAGTAGGAAACATGAAAAACCAGCAGTGCCTTCACAGAGATTCGAACTTCGGATCTTCCGGTGCTAGCCGGACGTGCTTCCAACAGCACCGCACCCTAATTATTCTACAGTGTCCCTAATGATACTCCTAATCAATCCATAGTGTCATCCGAACTGTAGTGGAGGATAACTTATCGCCACTTTGCTTTGGCCGATTGAGTCTCACCTCCTCTCTGCAACTGTTCCTACAACTGCAGGAATGTAATGAATTAAAGGCATTTCTCTCATTTGTCCTTGTATTATAGGGGTCAGTACATCCAGAAAAGATTTAGATTTTCTACTGCTCACAAAGGATGGGAGCTAATGATTCAAAACCTTACGTCACGTTGAATGATAACGCTTTTGGAATTCTGTGTTTGTCAGACTCGTGGAAGGTAAATTAAAATTCTAACGGCTTGTGCAGTAACAATATTAGCTAGGCCGTATGGGTGACAAATGGCATGGCAGCGTACGATACGGTCTCCAAATTTGGAAAACCATTTCTAAATTCAGACTCTGAGTATATGTCTAAAATCAGCATACACAAATGCGCGAGAAAAAAAAAAAAAGACTTATTATTCTATGAAAGTTGATCAATGTTATTTATTGCTTTAATTGAATCTACTTATATTTAAGCATTTTAGTTTAGCATATTCCTTAAATATTCAGCTTTAAAGCATAGAATACTTTCGATGCTAGTGTTTTCATATCATTACATCACACATTGCAACAGTTAAGATAGAGAATATTATTTCTTTTTTATCGCATAAGATTAAAACAAAAATTTGCTTTAATTATATTTTACTTGGAGAACATGAGATTTCCTCCAAAATTTGATATAAAATAACCGTTTCAATATCAAAAGACATAAATGCTATAGATAAAATTAATGAGCTTTAAGTACCTCTGTACTAAGAGCTGATCAACACGAATGTTTACACACCATCAGATAATGCTAATCGAATGTCGAAATATTGCGTTCTACTTTTCGGTTAACACATTTATCTACATTATTGAGACATTGTGCTATCAACAGCAATTAAACCTTTAGTTGTACTAAAAGCAAATAGACACTGTTCATTCATACATGACTCCTTTCTATACGTACTTTATGCCTTCTGTAGTACACATGCCTTCTATAAAAATAATACAAACCATTATTGAAAAATTTTTATTTATAAAATAGTGAGCTGCATTTTATAACTCTACAAGTAAGCAAATTCTGTTACGTTCAAACGAAATAAATTCAGTAACATCTAAAGACATGAAGGTATGACGAAATAGATTCAATTACGTGTAAGGAAGTAAATTCAATTACAGTTAATGAAACAAATATGTAACGAAATAAATTCAATTGCACTGAAGAGTCATTAAGTTTGTAGAAGCATGAAACATGAAAAACAAGCTATATCTTCGCCGGGTTTCGAACTCCCGACCTCCCAAATACTAGCTGGATGTGCTTTCAGTTACACCATAAAGACGCGGGATAAGAAGGGAGAAAATACCATAAAACATACAAGGAAATAAAGGTACCATTTATGATTAAATCACAGTCAGCTTCCAATTTACCAGGGTAATACAGCGTACAACATCCGTGGTGAACCCAAAAATGCAGTTAATTTGAGGGCAGTTAACAAACGCTGGAAAGAGGAGGGGGTGGACTTAGCATAATTAACAGAAAAATACTATTAGCAATTTAGCTGCATTTCTACGCTATTTCAGTTTAATCTGAAGAACAATACTTTTTTCTTTATTTTTACTAATTTGTTTACATAAACTAAATCAGTATTCATAAAAGGAACATAAATATGGCCTAAACATATGGAAAATAAATAATACATTATAAATAATGGAAGATTACTTACATTTGCGTTTCTTTTGCTTTGCTCTTGTACTTCGTTAGACGTCAGTGCAAAACAGGATATTAATGGCAACGCATTTCATTTATTTCTAGAGCTGAGCAATTTAGTTTTAACGGGTGATATAACAATGTTTATATATTCCGGATCATGCAAAATTTGGCTGCGTGCTGTTGTGAATAAAATTAGCTGCCAAACACACAAATACTATGACATCACTTGTTATCATTGCTGTTATCCTACGTACTTTTCTTTTCCTTTAAGTATTTTCAATAGATAACGTTTTCGTTGATGGTTTGTGACAATAATTTTTCTATCGTTCTGCAATAAACAAACTGCACTTTCTGGTCGTATTAATCCATTACCTTGCTGTATATCGTTAGTTGACGGTTTAACTTTCTGATTTTTACATTAAGTATCACTTGAAGCTCGAAAAGCGCTTTTTCATTTTAACAAAATGCAGAGAAAACTTTGCAACAGAAACGTAAACAGGTCATGGACATATACTTCCATTGACAGAAATTTTTTTAAATGAATCACATATTCATGTTTGGCCATATGTATGTTTAAAAAAATCCATTTTATAAAAATCGCGAAACTTGACTTTTAACGAGGTCCCCTCTCCCCTATACTTATTTACTAAAATTTTATACTCATAATAAAAAATATTTAAAAAAAAAGTACGACTTCCGTAAGACAAAAATTGACCGAGATAATTAATTTCAAAATTTAGGATATCAGACGTCATTTCCACTTGCCTTAAACTTGCCTTTCCGCTTGCCGGTTAATAAATAAATTAAAATAAATCGAGACTGATTTTCCCCTTTAAATGTCATTCAACGATATTTTTTTGTGGGAAGGATATGTACTAATGATTAATGTTTTTTAATTTATAATTTTGCCACAATCTATATTTAGAAAGAGTTCAAAAGCTAAAAATACGTTTGCAATATTTTGATGAAGTTTTATTACTTTAGAATCATAATCTAGTAATCATACCAAAAAAATCCATTAAGAAGAAATATTTTTAATTTTTAATTTACTGAAATAATGTTATGTGTTTTCTATGTGCCAAATCTGAATCATATCAGTATTTCCGAAAGCACGGATTCTATTAAGATTATGTGAATACGATGTGTTTGAAAAAATTACATTGATCAATAATTTTCACTACATTCTGCACAGAAAGTCTCGTAGTAACCTTTCTCTAAACTGATATTTTAGTTTTAGTTACGTAGAAAAGCAAACAGTTCTCTCTTCTGTTTTGCGTGCGGCCCCTGATTATGATAAAATGAAATATTTTGGTCTTCATTTTTTATCAAACGGGAGTCACTCTTTTTGTATTTTGTTTTTTAAAATGAGTATAGAATTTTCCTAAATAAAGAGTATTTCAATAATAATATGATTTTTGAAACCAATGGCAAGCATAATCACTAATTTTTATTTGTATTTAGTTTACTCTGAGAATTCATCAAACTTCAAGAAATTTAATTTTTGGCGAAAAAAAATCTTCTCAGATGAAGTTTATTTCCTCTTAAATAAATATGTTAACAAACAAAATTGTCATTCGGAGTGTGAAAACAGTCTACAAGAGATGCACGAGAAGCTCTTGCATTCACAAAAGGACACTGTATGATGTGGTAAGTGGCATAGTAGCATTTATGGACCCTTTTTTCTCAAATGAGAGAGGACATGTAGTTACAGTTATTGGAAGCGATACCGACTGACAACACGAAAATTTTATAGCCAGGTTTAAAGGACATGTAGTTCCAACAAGTCCCACCAACAACCTTCCAGAAGTTAGGATTTAACTCCTTTTGAAGCATTAAGAATAAACATCGAACGTTGCGTTCGTGACATTAGGCCCAAGTTACTGAATGCCCATCTTTGCATGTAGTCGACGAAAGCTGTGTTCATCGAATTCGTTTGTGAACACTAAGTTGAGGTGAAAACTTAAATGATATTTTATTCAAAACTTGTCATACATTATACTTCAAAATAATGTGAAATTTTGGTTGTACCTGAAAAAGTTTTTGTTTTATTTCATTTTAAAATGACATTCTTATTGGAGGACCCTTTAAAAGTATAGGGACGAGAGGAGGGTATGAAATGTTAAATTTTATATTTTCTATTCATTTGATTTTTTTAACTACAAAAATGGCTAAGCATGAATATTTGCGTCATTGAAAATATTCATATAGCTAAAAGTATAAGCTTACGACAACGGTTGTAAAATTCAAGGCCGGCTAAAGACTTTTGTCGACATAGAGTATGTAGATTTTATCGGCACAGAGTGTACAGATATTGCAATTTTTTGGGTGAAAAAAAAAGAATTCTTTAGTGGCATTCTAAAACTTTTTGAACTGGTCGGGAAGTCGATAGCAAATTTGAGTGACATGTGACTGACTGGTCAACGCTCACCATCTTCGCTATCCGTAAATGAAGAAAATAAACAAAGAAGAAAATATGTTAGAAGTCCTCTTATTCCTTTGAATTCGAAACTATGAAAGAAAGAACAGCGGTTGTGATGTCGCAAGGCAATAAATGACAATCTCTTGCGTGTACGGCGTGTTCTACTTTACTGTAAGACTTTAAACACAGCGGAAAAGTTGATCGAGAATATATAAACAATATATAATGACGGTAGAACAGACTGAACTGCCCGCAAGTGGTTTATCGGTCTTTTACCATGAAAACATATTTTTTAAATAGCGGGCACTAGCCGTACTAAGGGCTCTACTAAAGCCCGAAGCGGTGGTCACTTTATTATGAAGGCACCTAATAGGTGATCCACCATTGCCTACTATGAAGAGATAGACATACATATGGAGAGCTCCAGGTACCCGTTACCACCAAGAAAACATCACTGAACGACACCGTTACGGTGGTGCAGGAGTGCTCGTTTGGGGTGGAATTATTCTGGGTTCCAGAACTGACCTGCATGTTCAAAGTGAAACCATGACAAGCCAAATCTATCGGGACGTCATTCTGGAACAACATGTACGTTTCTTTCGGGCGTACGTTTGTTTCGTTTGTTGCCATGGGTTTCGTTTGTTTATGGATGACAACGCCCGTCCTCACCGTGCAAACATCGTAAGCGAATGCCTTCAATCGGAAGATATCACCCGTATGGACTGGCCAGCATTCTCGCCGGACTTGAATCCAGTAGAGCACGTGTGGGACATGCTTGGCCGACGAGTTGCAGCCCGTCAACCTCCTCCTACATGTCTACCGGAACTTCGGAGAGCATTGCTTCTTGAGTGGTGTAATATCCCCCAAGATCAGATCGATAATTTGATACTCAGCATGCCTAGGCGTTGTACGGACTATATTGCATCGTCTGGGAGACATACAATGTATTAACAATCATACCAAACATGTAATATTGTTTTTTTGTAAATAGGTTTTTTTTGTAATTTGCTCCAGGGAGAAAAAATCGCTAATTTTTTTTAATAATATCAAACATATAACATCTTTTTTTGCTCTTTACCTTTTGTTTAATAAATAAGCTTTACAAATAAGTCAAATTTGTTTTGCTTCTAACTATTCCTTTGCCTGATTTTGCATTATCCTTAATTTATGGACATCTATTCCTTTGCCTATTTACCTATTCTCACAACTATTCCTTTGCCTGATTTTGCATTATCCTTAATTTATGGACATGAGTGTAAAATAGAAAGAGCAATGTTTGCATTTTATACCTAACCTAAAAATAATGTACCGTTTAGGAAAAGGTTTCTGTTGTTAAGAGATTGAGTGACAAGCATTTCTGTGCAGATTGCGAAAAAAAATAGATCA
>KK119123.1:134366-186908 GCA_000611955.2 Stegodyphus mimosarum
ATATATATATATATATTTGTTTATTTTCAAATTAACGATCATATTCACAGAATCTTACAATCTAGAAAACACTTGCAGCTTTCAATATTGGCCTGTAGCAATCTCGCGTCATTATTTGCATTAATTAAAACTGAAAAATATTTGCCTTTTAATGAATTTTTGATGATTACCAGATCATGATTCTAAAGTAATAAAACCTCTTGAGGAACTACTTTTTTGACTTTTAAAGTTTATAAATTACTTCTGTCCGAAAATTTTGTTCGCTTATCAAATGTTGGAAAATTATAAATTAAAGCACTCATAAATTACAAAATATCAATAAATCGCATGAGGAAAAAAAAATTAATCTCGAATTGTTCGAATTTATTTACTAACCAACCGTTTAATACAAATCGAAATTGACGGCAAATATCCCACATATTGATATTAACTACCTTGGTTTATTTTTGTCCTACGGGAATCAAACTTTCTGTGTTTTAATTTTTACAATGAGTATAAAACTTTCCTAAATATAAGTATAGGGACTGGAGGAGCATGTTAAAAGTTAGATTTTGTATGTCATTTAATTTTTTTTTAATTCAAAAATACGAAAACATGAATCTTTGCTTCATTTTAAGCGTTTTTGTAACTGGAGGTTTAGGATTAACGGTTAAGGAAACAAAGGCAGGGTAAGGACTAGTATCCACATGCTGTGTAGATATTTGGTTTAAATGAAAAGTTTTCCGCCAAAAAACGTTCTTAATAAAGTTAGAATAAAAAACATGAAAGCACTACCTTTAATGCGATTAGTAATCATCACCGAAATCTATGATTTGCTTTCAACGTTTTGATATTTTTCAAAGCCTTCGGCCCAGAAACTTGGTTCCCGCGAGTCCAAAAACAGATCAACCTCATTTCGGACGTCCTTGCAGAATGGAAGATAGCACCAGTAATATGTAGCTGTGGTGTGAAAAAAGGTAGGAGTCCAAAGGAGCGATGTCGGGGCTATATCGTGGGTATGGCAAAGTTTCCATTCGAGCCCGTACAGAGTCCAGCTGATGAATGCAGACACATGTTGCCTTGCATTTTGGTAGCAGCGTCAACACAAACAAGCATCACGCTCCTTACCGTCGAGGGTTTTACCTTTTTTCAGATACTGTTTTGGATAATACTATGGCAATCCCGCCAGATACAAAGCATGATATTTTTGTTAGTTAAATTGCGCTTTGCGACGCTGCCAACGGGCTCACCGGGCGCAGAACAAACCCCTTTTCGGCCTGTGTTGTTGAAGCAAATCCACCTTTCATCACAAGTGACGATCCGGCCCAGAATTTTGTCCTTGCGTTGATATTTGAGCAGATTAGTGCAGGCTCGAAAACATCTGCCCTTCTCTGCTTGAGTCAGCTCATGCCGCACCCAGCGATTGAACTTGTACGTCAAGTTCCTGCAATGCACAGAGCGACTGCGAGACATGGCACTAACGTCTAACTCCTTAGCAAGCTCTCGAGTGGTTGCATACTCATCTTGTTCCGCAAGTTCTCGCAGGCCCGGCAGAGCGCAATCAGAGCGTATCAGTATCAGTAGGGCCAGCCAGAGCGCTCTGTTTCTTGAATGTCATAGTCCTTGTTTTTTAACTTTCGGTTCCAAAACCTTCGCAGTGTCATATGATACAACATTAGCACCTAAAGCTGTACACATGATTCGGTGACATTCTGTAGCTGATTTGCAAGAGAACTGGAAGCAAATGATGGTTCTAATCTGGTAGCGTGATAGTTCCATTTCAGACACCTTGTACTTAACGATAACCATACTTTTTTACAAATTTCAGATTTTACAGATATCTATAAATGTGATAATCACTTTTTATAAAATGTTTATTGCGTAATTTAATTTTAAAGCAAATTCACATAATTAGAAAAGAGCACTATGCAACTTTTAAGTGCGTTATGATAGTGTTTTATTAGATGCAGATACAATAAAAAAATTTTCAATTCGTTATGCACTTTTTCCACCGTAATTTTCGTCACATTTTTGGAGCATAAAACAATATATAAGTGTATCTAAAATGGAAAAGTTAGACAGATGCATTAAAAGTTGCTGTGTAAACACAGAAGGGGAGATTTTCCAACAGGACGAACGGATGTAGCTGTGATTCCCGATGGCTTAATTTCAATCTTACAGCTACTTAATACCGCTGACAATAAACTTCCAAATGTGGAATACAATTTTACACTATATTTTATTTACACTGGTGAAATAAATTAAGAGAATTCTCATATTTGATCTACGATCTCCAGAAATACTGGACAAGATTTTAATAAAATTTCGTGTGAACATAGGTTGATATAATACAAACAAAATAAACATTCAACAGTTATAGTAGACACACATGTTCGTGTGCAACACTCATGGGAGTCTGAAAATCTGAAACAGAGGTTGCAGAAGACAAAACAGAAATGGGTTAATAGGGGTATGGTCCCCTCTTAAGCCATACAGGCCTCTCAGCGTGATATCATACTGGAAATAAGGCAGTTTATCAGTGCCTGTGGGAATTAGTCCTACTCATTCAGCAATGCTGTTTTCAGTTCCAGGATGGTTCTCGAAGGGGGCTTGCGAGTTTCAATTGCCCTCCCCAGGGCGTCCCAAACATGCTGTATCGGGTTGAGGTTTGGAGCTCTGGCTGGCCAATCCATCCGGCGAATATCCTCACTCTCGAGAAATTCGTCGACCAGAAGAGCTCTATGTGGCCTCGCCTGAAGAACTTCCTGTAAGATGAACTCTCGGCCCACTGAACCCCAGAAAAGGCGAACATAGGGCTCCAACACCTCATCCGTATACCTCACACCAGTCAGAGAGCCTCTGTCAAAGACGTGGAGAGGTGTGCGGCCATCCAACATGATGCCTGCCCAGACCATTACACCGCCACCGCCATAATTGTTGATTTCGAGGATATTGGAGGGTAGGTAGCGGGTCTTAGGCTCTCTCCATATGAAAGTACGGAGAGAATCGCTGTTTAGGCTGAAACGGGACTTATCGGTAAACAAAACGGTCGCCCATTGCACCGCACTCCAATCACTATGCTGCCTGCCGCATGCTAATCGGACTCTCCTGTCCGTAGACGTGAGCGGGACGTAAACAGCCGATCTTCTGGCAAACAACACTCTCTCATGCAGTCTTTTGGAAACAGTCACCCTTGTTACACGGGTTCCTGTGGCTGCATACAGGTCCCGAGAGAGCTGAGAAGCTGTAGCCCCTCTGTTATGCCTCGCTAAAATGGACAAAAAGCGATCTTCTCTGGCCGTCGTGTCTCTTGAACGATCTTGCCCAGGCTTTCTCTCGATGGATCCAGTATCCTGGAACTGTTTCCATGGCTTACACACGACACTGGGCGTTAAATTAAACTCTCTGCCTATCTGGACTTGTGACTGGCCTGCCTCTAGCCTCCCCACAATTCGTCACCTCATTCCATCATCTAAACGTTGGTGGTTACTCATTTTTATTGTTCCGATATGAATTTAACCGATTGCTACAAGATAACACCAAGAAATTCGCCGAGGTGTGCTAGCGAACGAAATTCGTCTTACCCTCCACACTCTTATAAAGCCTGTTTTTCTACTGGCTTCACCTACACACATGTGTACGCTTATGCATTTGCCGTACAAGATTTGCATTTTTATCTAGAAGCAGTGCTTTTTCCTTCAGTTCAGTTCTTTTCATGCAGTTCGATAAAATATGCAAATTCTCTTAATTTACTTCACCAGTGTAGAATGGAAGGAAAAGCGATAACCACAACTTTGACGTTTAGACGTAACGAAAAGAAGCTTTGAAAAGGATATCTGAATGGATCATGAAAGCATGGAAATTAATTTCCCGCGCTTAATTTCTAAAATTAGAAGCGCCGGTGCCCTATGGAAGACTGTTAGGAATGAAGAAAAAACTAATAAATAAATAAAATAATTAAACCGAATTTAAAAGAAATGTAAAGATATAAATGGAAATTTAATAAATTATTAAATTAATTATAAACAGTTAAATAAAAAATAAATTATCGAATCTCATCTTATTTAGAGCTCCGGCTGGAATTGCAATTCCATCCAGAAGCTAAGACGTAGTTCAGCTTATGTCTGTCTGAATTTAAGCCCTGGTTATAAGTATAATGTGCTATTTCAAGGGATGATAGATAAAGAAACTATTCTTTTTTGCAGCACACCAACGAAAAATGATAAAACAATTAAAGCGTCATTAAGGAGAATAGTGAGAATTGTAGAAACAGTATGAGGATACGGAAAGAAATTTTAACGGAAAAATGCAGCTTTGAAAATAAAAAGGATATACTTTCTGATAGCTCTGGTAATTAACAGAACTTAAATTGCGCCGGAACCCACTGGCTGAATTTTCACGATTTCATGATCCATTCACATAGCGTTTTCAAAGTTTGTTTCGTTACGTCTAAACGTCAAAGGTCGTGGTTATCGCTTTTCATTCTATTCTACATAAAATGTAGTGTAAAACGGTATTCCACCTTTGGAAGTTTATTGTCAGCGGCATTAAGTAGCTGTAAGATTGAGATTAAACCATCGGGAAATGAGCACTCGATTTCTCAGTTTTTGATATAAATCATGATTTTAGCCGGAGCGCACCGAAGCCTTAAAGCGCACCGAAGCCTTAAATGAAAGGGCTCCAGCACTTCTTTTCTGTAAATGAACCTCAATTTCAATAGACAAATTTTATTTTAATAGAAATTATGCTTTAAAGATCTGTTCTAACTTCTGAATGCAAACCTGTCTTTTCCTCGGACACAGAGGTTGAGACTTTTAAGGAAAGAAAAGCCGCTGTTCACATGTCAAAGACTTATTCTGCAGGAAGTGTAATGATTATGAGAGAGAGGAAATTTTTCATGCCTGAAAATACTGAAGTGATACCCTGGTCGTGCACATGCCACGCTAGTGCACCAAACGCAGAGGACCATTACTGTCACTAGTACAGAAGAGTCACGTTTATTCTGACGTTGTTAATGGATCGTATTCAGGGAAAATTTCCACTTGAAGGCTAGAATTATATCGACGGGGCATCGCTATCAGAAAGTCAGAAATCAGAAAATGGAAAAAAATTGGCTTGTCTTTTCAGAAAAAGTCCGATTTTGTGTCGAAATACCTATATTAATACAATGATATATATAAATCTAATCGTCAATCGGCCCAGCCGAATGGGAGATATAGAACTGCCCCCCCCTTTTTGTGCAGTGTGCATCATAATGCGAAGAGCGTTTTTTACAGTAAAGCCAAAATAGAGAGTGAAACCTTATCACTAATACGAGGCCAAATAGAAGTTCTAATACTATTAATTAATATTATATTACTAATTATTATTAAGTTCTAAAATTATTAATTATAATTTAATTCTAAAGTAAAGTAGAAATTGTAATATCATTGTTACGCATTTGCACGATGTATTGGTATAAAGACATTCTATGGACTTTGTGCCTTGGTAAAGAGGGAAGTTGACTTTGCCGATTTCATCTAGGAATTATCCCTGAATATATATTACTCAAGATATCTTTATTTAGTATTTATATATTTTATTGTGCTTTAATTCATTTATTATACTATCCAAGATTGTATCGCATTTATTCTTCAATGTATTCATGAATTTATTCAAAGTCGCCTAACACGTGACCTGCAACTACCAATCATTAAGTTTCCTCAGGAAACCCAGTTATTGGTCTTCGCACATCACGTGACGCACTCTCAAATGGAGAACGCCTCCTAAATCACTTAGAGGGAAGACACCCCCCCCAGTACGACGCTGGGGTCCCTCAGGGGTCCATTCTTAGACCCATACTCTACTTACTACATGTCGCGAACTTCCCTAGGGCCCACCTTGGGAGGAATAATTTCTTGGGACGCTACGCGGACGACACAGCTAGAGCTGTGAAGTCCCCTAATGCAAACCACGCTGTAAGAAAACTTCAAAATATTATGCCTGAGGTTGAAGAATGGTGCATTAGGTGGAGGATAGCTGTTAACGCGCAAAAATCGCAATTATTAATAGTCAGAAGAAAGCGTACTACAGTGCTCCTTAAAAGAAAGCTCTATCACTTTTAATGAAGAAGTCCCACAGGTCAAGGCCAAGTATCTGGGTGTTGTGTTAAATAATATGCTAAATTGGAACGATCACATCACAAACGTGCGTAAAAACCCTATGGAGTGATTAACGGTCTTAAGCCACTACTAAGTAAGTACTCCAGCCTGGATCGGAGAAGATAACGCCTTATTTACATCATGAATATTAAACCGATTATTACTTACTCGTCTCGCATGGAGCACTGCTAAGAAAAGAAATTTACATAGACTCCGATTAATTCACAATATGGTCCTCAGGACAATCACGAACGCCCATCACTACGTTAGAAATGCTACATTGCATAGGGATTTGAAAGTTGACTCTATTGAAGAGCGGCCCACCAGCGGCCGAGCGGTAAAGACGCTGAACACTGGTAGTTCGGTCCGAGGTTCGAATCCCGCGAACGGGCTGTCTGCATGGGCGTTTTCGTGGTTTTCCCCATGTGTAACGTATATACGAGCCAGTTTCCCTTAGAAAGTCCTCCACGAAGGCATCCCTCCCTTTAGGCAGATAGCCCTCGTGTGCTTTGCCATAATTGAATAACCTAACCTAACCTAACCTATTGAAGAGCATCTACAGCAAATAAATAGAAACTTCTACACGAAAGCTTTCAGCTGCTCTCATCTCAAAGAATTAAATACTCTTAACTATGTAATTTTAAATGAGAACTGCGACATTTGACCATTAGCGCCCACCTCACAAGATTCCAACTTTCCCACTTAACTGTATGACGTGCTATATCTTATCGTATGTATATTTTCTATTTGTTATTCTTAGTATTATTTTAAATAAAAATATACTTATGTATTATGTATCATGTCACTTCACATTACTAGGACACTATTTCCACCTGTCTTGCTGTCCCTGATCGACTCTAGTTTCTGACCGCGCGATGTGTCAGCCCCACCCCCTAATTCTACCTGCTCTGCTCCTTTCGGAGTTAACACGACCGGATAGTCATACGTGGTGATGCACCCAAGTGGCAATCTTTTAACGAGCCGGAAAACCTGCACCTTGCGTGGTACTCTGGCTATACCGGAACAGTCAGTCAGTAGGACGCCCTAGAAGAACGCAGCACTTTATGCTTATCAATTAGATCTTCATCATCACTTAAGTCTTTTGCGGATCTTTCGAACTTTGCCTTACGATTGCTTTAATTGCTTCGTGGACTTTTATTTTTCCATGTTTATTGACTTTTGAATGCCATTATTGAATTCAGATTGCTTGTACTGCTTACCCTTATCCCATACGAACTTCAATTATTTCGGATTACTTATCAATAATTGCCTCCAAGACTATGCGCTGATATGCCTTTAATATGATTGCTGTTTTCATGTAAATGATTGCTTATTGTCATTTCACCGATCGCATGCCATTTGCCTTTTCAACGAAGAATGAATGACTCTTTATATTTTGTTCTCGCCTCGGGTGTTGGTGTTTTTTTTTTTTTTTATTTTTTAACACCATTATGGACCTAAACATACGCGAAAGGTCATACGCCCTACGATAAATTACAGGTAACAATTCTAGTAAATCGAGGCTTGATTGAAAGATTTCAGATTCAAGACATTCTAATAGCAAGCAGTTTTGCTGTGAAGTTTAGAAGTATGTAGTAATAGGGAAGAATTTAAAATTTGTCATGCATAATGAACAGACTGTCACAATAATGTTTTTGCAACTATTCTTACAGTTATGTAAATTATCATCTTTTGTACCACATATTTTGCAATTGTCAATTTATAATATTATAAATTGACAATTAATAATTATATATTAACTAATAATTATATATATTTAGGATATTTTTTTGAAAGCTTAGTGGATTGCATAATTTGATTACTTAAATATCACAGAAATTCATTAGCATTTATTTTTATATTTATGCAAATTAATTTATCTGCAGCTTACAGTTGTTCTTAAATTTTGTTGATAATACGAGGCTTTATAACTATGTTGAATTTGCTTGATCATTGTCTCTTACAATCAACAGTTTTCTGCAGTAATAAAAATTTTTTTTGTGCAAAAGCATGTAACCATGTAAAAATATTGAAATTACATGATACTCTGATGTAATCCATATCTATATTTTTGACATAGCCATAGCATCAATGTAATTTAGAGCCTTGGGTTCAGGTCAAAACTTAAGTGGCCAGTTACATTTAATGGACCATGATTTAGTATGCAATCAGACATCTTTGTAAAGTCATATAAAGGTATTTTTTTATGTCAACAGTGAATTGTCATGGTATTTAGCATTCCTCCAAATAAATGCCCGTTCTTCGGTTGGCTAGATGGACTGTAGTATTTTGTTTCCTCCTGCAGAAGGATTCCAAGCACTACAGTTGCCCTTTTGGTATATAAGCACACATATTTGTATCATGTATTGTAATTTTATGTATTGCCTTACCTAATCTATTATTTAATTTTTTGTATTAGGAACTGTGTTAACTGCTTATTGTAATCACAAGCTCCATGTACACACACACAGTATCCTCAAGTATATCATGTTTTAGGATATTAATTATTAAATCACAGGCTATAGAAATACAGAAGTATATAAAAGAAATAAATAAAAGTACCTTTCAATACACCACATTTATTTCTCTGTACAATGAAGATAACACTCGCACATTTTAATTACATTTATTGTTACTTTAAGAATCATTTAGATATGTATAAATGGCAAACATCAATGTCATGTTACAAATTATACAATGCAACTCAAAATCAAGGATTTCATGAACTTAAATTTTTACAATTTCATGAAAAGTAACTTAAAATAATGCACTTAAAACTCATGATATTAGTTAAAAAAATACTTAGTAATTCAGATATGAATAACTTAAAAATATATAGTTAAAACATTACAGTAAGTGATGACATTCATTTAATTCAACAGTTACAAGCTCTTTTTAGTGACATTTTAATAATTAGGCATATAGAATATATTTATTTTGACTACTACACCTACATAAAGTATACTGAATTATAAAGTATACTGAATTTGAGCATAGTTACTGAAATATTTCACATATGTATATATTTTATAAAACAAGAGTTTCACATTTTCCTCTTTAATTTCAACAATGTATCATTACAGAAAGACATATACAAAGCTAGTGGGTATGTGAGGGGGAATGTATGTTTCATATTGCAAAATAAAAATGAAGAGAAAGTTTTTTTCAATCCATTTCAAAGGAATATACTCCAAAATCTTACTACAGAAAACAAGAGAAGGAACTTTTCATAACGTTACAAAATTATTTTAAAAAAAATATTTAGTAGATTTAAGGTACTTAAGTTTGATAGTAACAAATAGCACAATTCTTTTTAACAATGACAAATATAAAAATGAATGAGATAAATAAAAATAAATCAACAGACAATAAATACAGTTTCAAATAAAATAATAAAATTCACAATGAATTTCAAGAAAAAGGGTATGCTTTCTTTATATTATTTGCCTTACATACACATAAAATAAGAACAAGACAAATACAGAAATATCTTAAGTTTGGCACTATATTACACATACCAATACACTTAAATATATATGTATATACACACACACACACACACACACGTAAAGCTCACACTTAACTGTATATATCAAGGTTTATATCAATTTCATTTACCATTTTAAGAGTCAACACTTACCTATTCAATTTTTTTCCCATTTATTTTATTAGCATTCTCTTTAAAATACATGTTTAATTCCTATCTTATAATTCCATTTTCCAACATGCTTTACTTCGTATGAATAACAAAGCAGTCATATTCAATTTTAATTAATCACTATGGACATTCCAGTTTTTTCCCTCGTCTGTCAAACTTCTTAAAGTATTGTGATGTATTTTTAGATCAGAATGAAAACATTTTAGATATACCATTCCCTTTGGTTTCTGCAATCTAAAAACTGATCCCAGATTATATTTGTGCTGTACTTTTGTATACAACATTAATATGATAAAAAATATTTTGGACTTTCCAACACTAAATGAAGTTCAGCCAAAAATGTCTGTTGAATATAAAGAAAAATTTAAGACCATCAAATTGACCAAATTCAAGCTATCTAAAAAGTAATTAATGGCGGCTGAAGTTTTGTAAACATAACTGAAGTGATTATGAGAAATGTAAACTTGGTCTTTTTGCAAAATTTAAAAATACTAATTTTTTTATTTGCTTTTAAGAGTAAATTTTCAGCATTGAACAAATTTCTGTTTCGTTGCATTAATTACTTACAGAAAATCTGTGGCTTACAGAGCTTGAAAACACTTTAAAAATCAACCTGCAAAAGATTTAATACCAAAAATGTATGATAGCATTCTTCTTTCTTGTATGTAGCATTATGTGGGTTAGTAATACATTGCATTTTTCACATAGATTATTCATTTATTTTTTGAAGATATTGAAAAGTGTTTAAGTTCTTGATTGAAATATACACCTATATCATTGCATACAAACTGTTATCAAATTGTCCCAAGGTGCAAAGCACCAAACTTTTAATGACTACAACATGAAAATTATGTACTCTAAAGTTTGAGCCCACTTATATCATACACGGAAAACAGAAAGCAATACCTCATTCCATTATACTGCCTTAAGCAGTAAAAGTGCTTGAAAATTTCTTAATATTATAGCACAACATTTATGCCAAACACTGCTAAAATTTATATACTCTGAATTATATACTGTAATGTCTTAAGAAATGGCTTTTTTTCTTGTCCATGAAAGTGTGACTTAAAAATACCTTACCCTGCCATTCTGACTGACCTTTATAGCAGAATTTACTTTTTGATGTCAAACTGTATGCACTGCTTTTTAGGTATATTCCTTTTTCCCTTAAGAAATGCACATAAATTAAAAGATTTCTTTCTTCTTAAGAAAATGGGTATTATTTAACTAGCACAAAAATAAATAATCTCACTTTATTTTATTCAGACTTTGTAAGAAATACAGAAAACATACCTAGTGGCTTTAAAATCACTTAAGAGAAATGCAAAAAAGGATGTAGGTCTGAAAAGGTTGGTATTGCTAATGTTATTACAATCTGATTAAATTAAATGACATTTCCTTATTAAATACTCCAATGCTTAATTACAAATTCATTAGAATAATTGTATTTTGTGTATAGTAAAAGCAAAACATTTATTAGAAAAGAAGCTAAAATATAAATGGTTGTAAAAGTATTCACGAAAGCAAACTATTTTTCAATTTATGTGGCAATTTAACAATGGTTTATACAGTGTAGTGATAATTAGTTGCATTACTCAAAGGAAATGGCATCTAAAATGCTGATAGTGTGAGGCATTTCATCTTATTGCTCCTATTCATGCCTTTAAAAACTCTTAACAGAAGCAGAGAAAAGTCACTGAGAGATTTCTGAATCACGTTTTACTTAATGTAACACACACAAAAGAAGGAAAAAGACAGAGGAGGTAAAGTATTAGAAAATGATAAAAATCACAATACAGAACAAGAATAAGAATTTCATTAATTAAGAACAAGCATAATGACAGAAAACTATAATAGCAGATAATAGCGCTGAATTCCTATACATTACAGATCTTATCGACATACACTTAACTCATTACCACCAAATTTAAAATAAGTTCTGAAGCTGACCAAGGTGCTATCAGAAATTTCAAAAGGAAGTCCAGGTATTATGAAATAACACTAATAATTTGCAAATTAATAACTTCTTGCATTTTGAGCTATCTTTTAATCCAACAAGCATTATTTAAGGAAAGAAGCTGATGATATTGTGACATTTCTAAAACCCTACCTTAAAAAAGTGGAAAAAAAATGCTTGAAGTAGAAAATATAAGAATACATCGTAAAAGAGTAATGAAATACATTATCTTCTTTTTTGAATATCACAGCTTGCACATATGTATATAAGCTTAATGAAAATGACTTCATCATTATTGATGAGATATTCTCCATAAACAACATTTTCTATTAGTTAAGTAATTAAGCTATTAAGTAAATTAATGAACAGAAGTGAATTTTTGTTACCACCTACTGAAAAAAAAATAGCTTGAAGCTTCAGATAACATGGGAATTCTAACTACAACTGATTACTTAAATCCATCTAATGTTTCAAGTGTTTGCTACTGTAACCTTGAATATATTAAGCTCAGATCACAAAATTTCCAAATAAAATCACATCTTAAACAATCAGCAATTGGTAACACTTCATAATGGAAAGTATAACAACTGTACTGCAAGATTACAAAAGAATAAATACCTATAATATTACACACAAAACGATAATAATGAAACATCCATTTATTAGCATAACGAATTCAATCATACATTTTATCTAAGTACTTTCAATAATCTATAACTTTTACAAAGTAAATGTGAAGCTAAAGACATGACGTAACTTAATTGCATTCCAAAACTTATTAAATATTAAATAGAATGGGTAATCTGTAAATTTTTTATGCTTCAACCATATTAATTAAGTGTGAGTGTATGCATATATATTAACCTTTTGAGGACGGGATGGCCATTATAGTGGCCATAGTATTCCCTGTTTGAAAGGACGGGGTTGTCCACTTTAGTGGCCATGTCTTTTCCCTCCCATTTTTGAGGCTGAAAGGATCGGATGAAATGTCAAATTTGACATCCCTGGGGTCTTAACCGCTTATCTCTTTCAAAGATGTTTGTGTTAAGGATCCGGTTTCCCCAATTTTTCCCTCTTCATTCTCAGAGCCACAGAATTCGCATTAACTGCTTCTGTAAATCTTAAACAGAACTTTGCGCTGCATTCGAATATATCTTATTTTTGGAAATTTTCTTTTTTTTCATAGAAATATGCCAAAAAGGAAAAGAGGACTTACTGAAGAAGAAATACGAAAATTTCTTCAAGAACTTGATGATGAAAACTATGGAAGCAGCGAATCCGATTGCCAGCTGGATATAGAAAACGGATCTGACAGTGAACCCGAGGATATGGAAAATAAATCATGTATATTGGCAAATTCGGCAAATTACACTGACGAACAAACTAATAACATGGATGAAATCTCTCTTGATAAAAAATTTGAATAGCTTGAACCAAAAGCTTATGACAAAGAACACGTTTTGAATTTTATTGGCAGAAACGATGTAAAAGGTCTTGCCTCTCAAGCTATAAAGGAAATTGACTTTTTCAAAAGTCTTTTCAGTCAAAATATTATTGAAAAAATTGTAAAGGAAACAAATCGATATGAGGAACAAATTCTAGAAAAAAATTTCAGTTTTAGCCCTGAATTAGAGACAAAAAAGCACTCTATTGCACGGAAGGATATCAATGAAAATTAATTGTTAAAGTTCTTGTCACTGACATTGCTGATGGGGCATATTCAAAAAGACAAGCTAAAAGATTACTGGTTGACAGACTAAATGGTTGAAACATCTTTTTTTTAAGAAAGCTATATCCAGAGATAGATTTCTACAAATTCTTTGTTTTGTGCACTAGATAACATGTCACCACCAGCCAGAAACAATCCCAATTATGATCGATTTTGGAAAATAAGGGACATATTTGAGCATTTAAAAAACAATTTTAAAGAAATATTAAAGACCTTCTGAAGAACTGGCAGTAAATGAAGTAATTGTTCTTTTTAAGGAAAGAGTAATTTTTAAGCAATATATTCCTAAAAAACATAAATGTTTTGGAATTAAAATTTACAAGCTTGTGGCCCGTCATAGTTACATGTACGATATGAAAGTATATCTCGGTAGAGATTCCTATGAGTCGAAGAATGGAAAAAGTGTCCCTCATAATACGGTAATAGCGTTAGCAGAATGCATAAAAGACAATGGACATAAGCTTTTTTATGGATAATTTCTTTTTTTCACCGGATTTATTTTATGAATTACTGCATAAATATAAATAGTTGTGGTACAATTCGCTGCAATCGGAAAAATTAATGCTACCCTCTGAGAATCCATTAAACTAGGCCCAAAGATCTTTGTTGAAAGTAGGAGGTGATTTTTAAAGGGAGGGGAAGCATTCGGTTCAAAATCTCCCATCCTTTCAAAGCCTTTACAGATCCAACACCCCGTCGTCTAAGTGTTAAATGAATAACTAATTACCTTGCTATGCTGAAACAAGACTTAATTTTCTACTGAAACGACTTGTCATTAATGAAGCATTATTAAGCATACTATACAGAATTTTAATAATTTTTTTTGCATGACTATCAAAATACTTCATAAATAGGCTTTGAGTTAAAACTCCAATTTAGGGTGAAAAACCTAAATTATACTTAAATGCTGATAATGGTTAAAATGATGTTTAGATGGCATAAATACGATGAAGATAAGGACTTTAGAAATAGGAATATTAGAGATAAGTGTCTTGAATTAAAAAAATACAATGCTTTAAACATTAAATGCAACTGTTTTAAATCACTTGAAACTTTTATCATAATTATGCAATGGCCACTGGGAGAAAGGAAATTACATTGAATCAGTGATTCGTATGAAATTACCATGTACTCCAAAATTATGATTAACAATGTGACTTTGATAAAAATGTAACACCTTGGATGGCTCTATCAAGAAACTACTATCTTAATACTTTTGATTAATTACACTTACTGTTTAATGATTTTCAAGGAGCACTTTGAGGTTAATAGAAGTAACAGTGCTTAACCGTTACAAAAGTTATATGATCTGACTGTTACAACAGATTTGATCAAAATACCACTTATCTTTTCAATATAGATATAAGACTTGCTTAATATACTACCTGCTCAGTGTGCTACCTGCATGGTAGATAGAACACCAAATAGATATTAAATAGTTGTAATATTTTAGCAGAGAGCTCAAGCACTCTTAAGTTTTACAAATAACAATATTTATATTAAAGTAAAAAATTCATGCCAATCAGGCAAACATTATGCAAGATCATCCAGAGGCAAGCGATCTGGATATGGCTCTCTGGGAGAAGGAAGAGGTGGAACTAACACCCCTTCATCCTCAATAGGCCCTCCAGCAGCTCCCTCAATAGTTGGTGCAGGAACATGAGCAGGAGCGACAGCTTCCAGAGCACCATCAGCTGCTGCTGCAGCTAAATTAGTAATCGATTTACTTTTAACGCACTGAAAGTCTACATGTCGGCTTTTTGCTTCTTCCTTTTCCCAAGACATTCGCAGAAAAGGTCTTTGGACATAGTTATAAATTACTTCAGCTCTCCCTCCAGGACGGCATTTAACTTTTTCCTTGTAAGTTGGATAACCTAGATCAGAAATTCAAACTTAAATATTGCTTAAGGACTACAAACTGGGTCTGGACTTTTTTAAGAAATTACATAAAAAAACAAAAAAATTATTTTGGTAATATCCATAAAATTTCATTACACAAGCATTCATAAATCTGAAAGCAAGAATAATATGTGGAAAATCATATAAAACACCTTACATATGAGATAAATGGGCTTAAAATATACACTACAAAGTCAAGACTTAATTGATCTTCAAAGGAAAATTATTGTATATATGTGTCAACAGAGAAAAGATTCAGGAACACATTTTATTACAAATAAAGTAATAACAAAATTCTTAGTTTAAAAATACATGAAAAATAACGATAAGTCTGAAGCAAAATGCTTGTAATATGAATGTTAGCCAAATCAAACTAAATAATTAGGCAATTACATAAAGCAGGGTAAAAAATACAGTGTAAATACAGCTCATCATGATCTGATCCAAAATGGTTCGCCGCTTAATCCTTTGCCTGTCGCGTAATTTTCTACAAATACCTTTAAAATTGCTGCAGATTTTTGGTCAAACTCCAGGTAAAATGTCGTGAAATTTTCCACAGACCTTTCGAAAATGTTAGCCAATTCTTTTGCTACTTCCCTTCCCTACCAGAATTTTACATCAATGATATCGACTGAGATGGATTGCTACCGTAAACGTTAGTAGATGCGAGCTGTCAACAAAGTCGCAAATGAAAAGCTTCTCACAGATGGAACCTCTGAATGTCACAGGGTAAATGACCAGCAAGTTCAGCTTCGTCAAGGCTCATTATTAGTAACATTTTCAGAACTACAAAAATTAAAGGTTTCCTTTCCTGTAAATCTCTCATTTTCAGATAAACTGCTTTTAAAATTCAGCCAGTTTTATTTTTAATTACTATGCATTTTATATCTAAGTTGACTAAATTTCTAAGTCAATGACTATCAGCTGAATTTCAATGCAGATTAATTAAACTAATATTTAAAAAAAAATTACATTACACTCAAAGAGGTGTTTTTTTAACATTTTGGTTTGTTACCTTTATTTATTGAATATTTTGGTCTTCACACTTACACCACAAAATTCAATTCAACAATAATATCGCAAAATAATTTAATTTTAAAATAAGCTTATCTTTAAAATTTCCGATACACAGTCTCGCGCACTGGAGATAAAAATGTTTTTTTTTACACTGTTGCCATTCCTCGCTTTGAAATCGTTGAGTTTGTTAATAAAAAATTTTTTAATGTCTGACAAAATATGAAATAGATAATAAAACATATTTCAAATTAGGGCTTACAGATGCCCATATTCGGCGGAGGATTACATTATTCAAAATTTGATGGCTCTAGGTACTGTTGTTTTATCACAATGTGAGAAACATACATACATTTATGTAGATTCTTCATTATTTAATTTCTTTAAATACAGGGCTGTAATGTTTGATGGCAACAGTTTGAAAAGTGATTCAATGCATTTAAGTTTTCAATGCAAAATTTCCAAAATGAAAGTATTAGCCCTTCTCTACAAAAACTTGTGCTTAATGATCACAGTTATATTAAATGTATCATTTTTAATGCTTGCAACACTTTTCGTTTTTCAAAGAAAGTTTTAAAGGCAAATAAAAAGTACTGTTTGTCATTTTATTTTGTTCCTCTTTTTATGTAACCAACTAACTCGAAACACTTTTCTTTTAGCGTTCAGATGGTCTACTAGTGACTGAGAGGTAAGATTGCTGAGCACCACTAATTTGGCCTGGGTTAAAATGCTACCCACTACATGAGAATTTTTGGAGGTTTTGCCATATGTACATGAATTATAAGCCTATTTTCCTTAAGAATTCCTCCATGAAGATGTCCCTCTTTTTAGCCAGGTAACCCCTGTCTACTTTAACATAATAAAAAATCCTAAGCTTAGAAAAATTTATCATAGCCAAAATGAGTTGATGATGATACATTTTCCAGTCGTATCAAGTTGCTATACATCTGTTTCTGTACAAAATTATTTGCTGCTCTATAATGAAAAAAGATTGCAATCTGTTTTTAGCTTAAACCGTATTATTAACATTAACAGTAATCTCAATATTATCTCTTTAACTGCCGCGGGCGTAAGATGTGTTAACTGCCCCGGGCATATACATATGCTCTTCCAAAATACTATCATTTACTTTGCAATGCTACCAGTAAAATTATTCACAAAGCTTTGGAATGCAACACCAGAATGGACAGAGTATGCGACAGAGGATGGTATTTCAGGGAAGAGGGGGGAATTGGAGAAGTGGATCTTTCTGAAATGGTGAAGCAATGACTGCACAGTTATTGCTCATGTTTCTGTTTCAGTAAAACATACTTTTTTTTATTCTGCGTCTTCCATTTTCATCTACACTTTGTATTAGGTGCTGTTTTTATGAATATGTCTGACAGTGATGACTAATGACTGCGGTTATTGCTTCCATTTTCTGGACAGACAGGAATAAAGAAAGATAGAATAGATGTTTCAAACCAGTTATCTTTTCTGAATTATTTTTTGATGAACTGCTTGTGCTTCATATTGTCACTGAAACTAATCATTTTCAGACCAGTATATGAACCAACATCCTGTGGAAGAAAAACCAAGAACAAAATCTTGGCAACCAAACAATTCAGAAGAAATATATATATATATATATGTATATATATATTTTTTAAGTATGCTGATTTTAAAAGGTATAGCAATGGAACCTGATATTACACTTTACTGGTCTAAAAATAAATTGATCGAAACTCCATTTTTGGGGATCTTTTTTTATACATCTTTTTTATTACACTTTTATTCTAAAGATTAAATTTTGTACTTTCATCTTTTTCTTTTATTCTTTATTTTGAAAAAGTAAACCGTTTTTAGACAGCAAAACTTGCACTTAATTTCCCCCTAATACATTGCATAACTACGCGTCCCTGTGTAAAAAACTGTGGCATTGGCGAGTGAATCTTATACATTTTCTGGAGCAGTTAAGGACTTAATTGCAGCCATGTACTCATGAATATAATATACACAAAACCTGCTGCTAACGATTATGATTAGTTTTTATATGAAATTTTAGAGCATGCAAATTTATATTAGCATTATATACCGCAAAACACTTCAGAGACTACGTGTTTAAAAGGAGTTATGTCTCACAGAGGATGTTTAAAATGAAACAATTTGTATTGTGTTACACAAGCAGAAAAAACACGAAAACGCCTCTGCAATCAGCCCATTTGCTGGAAACAGAACTCGGTTAAAATTACCAGTCCAGCAATCTTAGCACTAATGGGTCACATATATTTGGAAAATTATTTGTGTATTTTAAGAAAACGGAGAGAAAAATTTTAGAAATTAAAAAAATTTTAAACTGTAATTAATTACAAAACAGGACAATAACACTTCATACTCTTTTGTGGCTATGAAGAAACAGAAACATGTTCACAGTCGTGTTTGTTCATTACAGAAAAACTTTCCATATGAAGCTATTTTTTTAAATGCTTCACTATATCAACAAATTATACAAAAGCAGCATGGGAATATTTTTTCCCCTCACATGCAATCAAAGAGGTGAGAAGATTTAGAAAATATTAACTTTTAACCTGTTTTTGGATTTGAAGAACTCGCAGAAGAAAAAATATCTATAACAAATTTTATTGGTGTCTGACTAATTCTTTTACAACAATAAGTCTTGCAGTCACTCAAGTTTCAAAGAATTCAAATACAAATGCATCTCAGAAGCCCTTTACACTTCAAGGAAGCTATTTTGGCAAAGATAAAAGTCACGTCTGCTTTGTCAGGGGAAAAGGTTTTTTGGTGGGGAATCAGTCAGTGTCCATTTCAGCAGGTCTAGTAAACAGAGAAAAAGTAATTCAGTGGCCTCTATTGACCACCTGGTGATCTAGTTTCTTAAAGAAATTTCATGAAGGCTTGCTTTGAAACTTTTGTACAAAAAAAAACGAGTATTACATCTCGAAGTACTCCTACTTTGACAGCAAGATTTTGGTATTTTTCTACATACAAAGAAAAAAAATATTGTTTTTAATACAGAAGTAAAAATTAATAAGCTCTACATTTAAACTCTTTTACACAGCACTGAGTAAGGAGATAAAATTAAATTTTCTTTATATATATTATCATTACGAGAATCATGTTTAAGTGCTTTCATTTTCAATTCAGATTTATATGCTAAATAAGCATACGTTTGCACTTATAAAATACAGGGTAGTTATAAAGAAACTTTACCAACATCTGAACTTCTAGAGTCTGTTCCGGTTAACCAATCGAGATGAGATTGCAAATATAGTTATTCATAGGTATGCGCTCGAGATTCTGCGAATGGCAACACGGGCACTCACGGTTTCGGTTATAGTTACAGAAACTCGAAAATGTCAGATAGCAATGCCAATTTTTTCTGATCGCAAAATATTAAGCGCATATGAAAACCCCAAATAGCGTTGGAACGGTACTGAAATGTCCAAAAACAAACATGTTCTGAATACACACACACACAAAAAAAAAAAAAAAAAAAATTCTGAAAACCGGCCAATGAAACATGATCTGGGCGCATGCAGAAAATTTGCATATGACAGAGATAAGACACCGATCACTGATGAAAACACATATCAGACAAAAGAATACCTTTATTTAGATCAAACATTTCTTACATGGGTGCCATCACAGACAAGTATGCATTGCATGCGGGAAACGGTGGACAATACCACTGAATGCAACATGGCACAAGGGATGTTTTCAAGCTCACGCCATATAAAATCCTTTAAATCTGCCAAAGTTTGCGGATTTCACAGATAATCTCTGGATTTCATATATTCCCTAAACCAGAAATCCATCCCCGTCAAATCGGGTGATCGTGGAGGCCATGGAAAAAGATAATGGCATGATGATGTGATCATCAAAATGCTGTTCCAAGATCCTTTTTTCCCCACATATAGTAAGGTCTGTTAAAACAGACCTCGCTCATCCAGCCGATGTCATTGAGTGCATTCCGCCTATGCAATTCCACTAGTACATAATTTTGCAGCAAGGCTATATATCGTGAGCCTATTACAGAGCATGTTATATGGCCTGCCAGTGGTGCTTCCTCAAGCAAGACCAGGCCGAGAACAAGTGTGGCCGTAATGCCGTACCACACAGTCACTTTAGCGTCAAATAATGGTACTGGTGCCACAGCGTAAGGATTCATCTCTGCCCAGTGCACATAATTCTTGGTGTTAATGCTGCAATTTAAGTTGAAATGCGCCTCCTCTGTCCATAGTACGCAAAGTGGCGAGTCGTTATCAGCAGGGCTGTGGAGTCAGTAGGGAAAATGACCAATTCCGACTCCCTCATATTTATGTAAACACATACACATGCGTTAAGCTTATTTTTTTAATATAAAAGAAGTAATAGATGCTATAGGAAAAAAACTGATGGCACAGCATATTATTTACATTAATTAGCATTTGTTATGAAACAGAGAAACTGGCAATAGTAATTTGTAAGAAACAGTATAGCTTCGGTGGGATTTTTGTTAGAGGAACGTAGATCTGATTTGATAAACTTCAGAGCTAAGAAGAGTCTTTCCACGCTAACTTGATAGGCGGAATAGCTGTTACTGTTAGGGCTACTTCTTTTAACATTTCAGGATAGATTATTGAAAGTTCTAAAAGAGGTGTCTTGAAAGAGTAAACATATTTCTTTATTTCTTCGAAGGCTGTGTAGAGGCCTTGTTTGTATTTTTTCATTTTCATATCTAAAGGCTCTTGGTTCTGTATTTTCATTCGTTTTGCCTTAGCCTTTTCAATGTTATCCAGTATTTTTTTTAATCTAATTCATCGCTGGAAAGGATGCTAGAGACTCAGCTGCAGTGTCTGCAGTCTGAATATACTGATTTGAATACTCCATTTGTTCTCCAAATAACTTCATTCTTAGTGAAAGTTCATAGATGGCTTTCTTTGCCTTTTTAATTTCTTCGTGATCCAACAAAATTCGGTGTTTTGGAGCTACATATACTGAACACAGCCAGATCTCATTGGCTAGTAAACTAATTTCTCTTTTCTTCATTGAGGAAATATTTCTGTCTGCCATCAATTTCAGAAAGAACAAATATCACATTCTTCCATTCTCGCCTCCTGTTAATTCTTCAGATTGTAGCATTTTTGTGGCTATATACAGTGCAGAAAAGAGTTTCCAGTTCTGCAAGATCATTCCACAGTCTTTCTGTTAGTGAGACATTAGGGTATCTATAGCTTCTAAAAAAGTTCTTAAGTTTAACAGCCTCTATATCATCAAATATATACTTCCCCATCACCTAGCTTGATCAATAATTGCTCCTTTTCCTGCTCATTTCCTAAGAATGGCATCAGTTTTGGAGTTTTTGCTGCTATTGCTGTTTACCTAAATTTACCAATGAGATTTTTAACTTAATGAAGTAACTAAATGAATCAGTTTAGTCAATAATGGCAAATACCCCATACATCCTCCAAGTTTACATTTATTTACTAATATGTCAATAAAATAGAAAATAACTATATATTAATGTATATAGTCCATAAAAAAATAATACCTCAGTTTTTTATTAATTTTTTTTTCAATTCACATTAATTTCATCTCAAACTCAAACTGCCCAACAAAAACTGGAGTCAGAGTGGATGCGTTTTTAGCGGCTCCAGCTCTGACTCCTTTTACCCAAAAATCTGCCTAACTCTGATTCGATGACTCCGACTCCACAGCCCTGGTTATCAATATCATATCATTTACGAAGTCCAGATGTAGTTGTGGGTCTCCCAGCTGCAACATCTGGATGTGCTGGTATCGGTAGGGAAACATGTGGAGACCCAAGTGCAGTAGCTTGAAGACCACTGTCTTCAGAATACCCAACACACGTGCCATGTCTCTTGCAGTTTCCCTACGTCCTGCAGTCACTGTGTGATGCACTTCCTTAACAGCATCCTCAGAAACTGTTGGCTGTCAAAAATGCTGCTTATTACAGGTGCAGTTCGTATCTTTGAATTTGTGCACTAAATCATGAACAGCAAGCTTGCGGAGTAGATGGGTCACATCACTGGAGATGATTTCGGCGATATACACGCATGGTTTCCACAGCGTTCATCCCATTTTCATAATACAGTTTTGTAAATTCACCACAAACTTTCCCAGGAAGAGTCATTTCGTCGTCATGTGCGAGTTCCCAAATGACGACTTTGCATGCCCGCCTGGCATTTTATCGGTTTCCTATGCTGAATATCTGCCAGTCGGTGTTCTGTCATTGGTATCTTGTCTCTGTCATATGCAAATTTTCTGCGTGCACCCATTTCGTGTTTCATTGGCCGGTTTTCAGAACTCTTTTTTGTGTATGCATAACATGTCTGTTTTTGGACATATCAGTACAGTTCCAACGCAATTTAGGGTTTTCACATGCGCTGAACATTTTGCGACCAGAAAAAGTTAGCATTGCCATCTGACATTTTCGAGTTTCTGTTACTATAAACGTAATCGTGAACGCCAATGTGTTGCCATTCACAGCATCTTGAGCGAATACCTCTGAATAATATTTGCAATCTCATTTTGATGGGCTAATGGGAATGGTCGCTAGGCGTGCAGATGTTGGAAAAGTTTCTTTATGACCACCCAGTATATATAAATACATGAAAAATGCAGTTTAAGAACTAGTGTATTCAAATGTAATTAAACATTTGTTGTGATCTCACTTTTTTCATTTCCTTTGCTAAATTTTGTTAGTATAATTACAGTTAAGAATCCTTTCTTAACCCCTTCGCGCCGACTGTCACGTCTACGTGCCAGCAACGAACACACTTACTTCCCGGCTGACACGCAGGCGTGCCAGAGCGTTTTCCCGTTTAGCCCCGACTGTCACGTATTTTTGCCAGTGTCCTGGAACGTTTTAAAAACTATAATTTCTGCCACAAGATGGCACTGTATGTCCATATGGTTTCAGATACATGTACATTAGACCTTCTACTCAAAATGAGAGAAGCATGACTCACATACACGTGTTTTTGATTATATAAACATAAGGGGAAATAAATGTTTCCGAATCACGTGCTTTATGACGTCTCTTTAAATTCACACGTGGTAGTTGTTTATAAGTTTTATTTTCACTAAAGCGTTTGGTATTTGGGTTTGCAGTTCAGTTTTTAGAAAATAATTAGATCTTGTTAGACGTGAATTCCTTCTGTTTTTACCGTTGCAATGTCGAAGCATTGAAAATGTTTAATAGAGCATGAAATAGCAGAAATGATGCAAAATATTTCAGATATTGACTCTGAAACAGATTCTGATAGTAGTGATAGTGATACTATGATATATTCTGATCATAAAGAATCTGGCGAATCTAATGATGATGAGGACATTTCGGACATATGTATGCCGAATACGTCGAAAGCAAGTACTCCTCTGTGGTCATCCACAATAGAAAATTTTTCGGAATTACCACTCCGTCATTATTCAGTACCCATCTTTCAGAAAAACTGTTAAATGGTATAAGAAGCTTTTCTTCAATATCATGGATATGGCTGTATTTAAGGCAAATACTCTTTTCAACAAAAAAGTAAAAAAAACTTCCTCTCCTGAATTATCGACTTAATTTAGTTAATCAAATTATTTATCGGTATTCCTCTAAAAGATCCTGAATTATCGGCTTAATTTAGTTAATCAAATTATTTATCAGTATTCCTTTAAAAGCACCAATGTTAATATCACACCAAGATCAGCAGAATCATTAAATCCGCTCAGATTAACTGAAAGACATTTTCCAAAACTTTGTTCAGAAGAGACTGATAAGAAAACAAGACGACAATGCTTCGTTTGTTCACATTCCCGGAAAAATACTCCAAAACGGCAAATGAGTTATTACGAATGCATGGAATGTAACGTAGGACTGTGTGTAGATCCCTGTTTTCAAATTTTTGATACGAAAAGAGAATTTTAAGTAATATATTTAGTTTTCAGATGTATAATGTTAAAAGTCATAAAATGGTGAGTAATGAAAAAAAAATGTGTAAAATATGCATTTAAACAAGAAATACGGTAATTAAAGTATATATAAAAATATCTATAAAGCGTAAGCCGTTTAAATACTCTATACAGCATTATTAAACAATGCGTTGATACTTCGGAAATTTCATGAATTTAGGCTTAATAGCAAAAAAACCCCCGGCCCTGGACAGAAGCTCGTGTTAGACACTGCCAGCCTCCGCGATAAGCACACGTTTGAGCTGCCCGGCGTGAAGGGGTTATATAATGTAATATCTAACTGCATCTTGGGAGGAGGAAATTCACAACGTGTCCTTCTCAGACATATCACACTGTAGTCACTGCACACAGAATAAAGTACAGCATCAATGGCACTCTTGAAATATAATTTAGCAGAAAAGTTTTCTAGTCATTAGAAATCTTTTAAAAAATCTAGGAATAGTTAAAAGCGAATTATGAACACATCAAAAGATTTTATATTTGTTCAGTTTTATATTTTTAAGCTCATAATTATTGTCAGAAAAGAATATATCAATGCACTTTGCAATTCATCCATTTGCAGTGAGTTAATCGCAAAAAAATTTTTCTACAAATTTGAATCTGCAAAATGTTTTACTAAAACTCTTTTATGAAAAATCGTATGCCTAACTTTCTTTAAAAAAATCAGTTTGAAATTGGAACAAAATACAGTATGTGTATGCCTTCCAACTGCAAATACTTAGGAGTGGGGGAAACAGGTGATCATAAGCAATAAATAAGCTAACAGGAAGATTTGAGATAAATTTAACAGCAATAGCTATCCAAATGCAGTTCCACAGATTTCTAAAACACAGGCGAGAGTAAAGAAAGACTGAAAATCAGGCATTTCAGGTTACTTTTTGCCCTGGCTAGAGTTTTCTCAGATGAAGCTAACATTTATCTTCACGGAACAGAGGTACGATTTTCTTTACATTGCACATAATACTAATTTATAAATGAAATAGTTATTCTCAAATATCAACCAGAAAATTGCAGATATCGTTAATTAAGTTAAAATTACTGATGACCAATGTTGTTTCAGATAACTATACTCAGTTCCTACTCCTCAATAACATTTTCATCATTAATAATCATACAATTAATGAACTTAAAAAATAAAGTACTGAAATAAACACAAGGATTTTTAAGTGAATGAAATTACCATATTTATCAATACAGAAATACGATGAAAAACTTCCTGATCAAAGAAATACAAAGTCACTCATCTATATGAATAATAAACAAGTCCAACATATTCTTGCTTTAGAACAGAACTTCATTACAAAACGACATTTGATATAATACATTTATTACGGAAAATTCATACCTTCAATGCCTAGACGTATTTTCTTCAGACCTCTTTCTTTCAATACTTGTTTTGCAACATCACGGTTTTCAATGTATTTAAAAAATCTATATGTAGCAGTGCTGTATATGACTATAAAAAATGAAGACAAGAAACAAAATTAAATTTTCAAACAATATCCATTATTCAAAATAGACAAAATATTTTGCAGCAGAAACACATAATAGCTTACTTTGTGAATATTCTTCGCCCATCTGTGGAGGGTAATCCATATCCCAGTCAACAACATCATCATCCAAAAGAACGACTATATGACATTCCCGATCACCACGCTGTGAAAGGAAAAGTAAACCAAAAGATCAGAAAATTTACATGGGTAGCAAACTTGCACATAAAGTGCATACTTAAATATACACTCAACAACTTTCAGGTACATGAGTATCTGACATCCATATGCACAGAAAATTTTGCTGCCCTTATATATGCTGACTCCTTTCTCTCTGCATATATATTATATATATATATATAATAATAATAATGTATACCCTCGCATATTCCCCCCTTTTTTACTAATTTTATCATATGAAAATTGAGAAGGAGAGATTATGTGAATAACAGAATTTTCAAAAGACACGGTTATAGCAAGTATCAAACAAATGAAAAATATTCATAAATAAGTCAACGGCTGATCCCCAGGCTTCAAATCATTTAATACTGCTGGAAGTGCAGTCTGCGTCATCTGCCAAAAAAGAGCCTGCAGATCATCACTCACTATATTATCACTACATTATTGTCATTGTCTCCATTACCATTCAGCCTGTCTTCCCACATGCAATTATCTTCAAAACCAACAAAGGACTTGAAACTCTTCCCTATGATTTGTTTATCAATCACAGCTCATGCACCAAAATTCCACAAGCAAATAAATTAGTAAGATGGAAACACGCACTACATGGATGGATATGTTTTAACATTTATTGGAGCTTTCTGAACATCTTGAGGAAGTATGGGAAAATCCTTGTGCTAAAATGCTTAGGTCAAAAATATGCAAGTTGATTAGTGCATGTATGCATGCACACCTATGCAAATATTCACAATGAAACCATTCTAAGGCAACCACCCATGGTTGCAGACAGTTTTGGTTTTCTATATATTGTATTCTTATATGCAGAAGCTGCAGGAGCGCAGAAGCTCCAGCCTTAATTTTTACCTCTTATTCTGAAAAAAAAAAAAAAATTCTCGAGGACAAGCCATGCATAGCCTATCTACCATCTTCAATATTCTCTTCATTTTGGAGGTGTGAAAGCACTTAAAATAAAAATAATACTTAAACACACAATGAGTTAAGACTTTTATTATCAGCCAAAAGGAACACGTTTCTGTGTTTACGACCTCTTATTCACTGCCACGGTCATTCCATAGTTACCTGCACCATCTGTATGACTACTGTTGGTCCCAGTATATCATAACATGTCATCCTCAGAACCATCTACAGCATTGGATATTCCACACTTAAAAAATTCCTTAATGATTGTTTCCGGTTTGACATTTTTTCCAAACTGTGAGAATCCATTCATACACACGTTGCACACTCAGACATTCGATATTCCCTTTTGGCATAATGGCATGACTTCCTGTACTCATCTAATAACTGAAGCCTCCAGAATAAACTTTTAAAGGAGTGACTAACAGTAACATCAAGGGGCTGGAGCGTGGAAGTTAGGCCTCTAGGAACCACAGCTGTATCAGTTTTTAATCATTTAATTTCCCCTTGATTCAACAAGTTAAATGAATATGTCACAGAAAATGGCTCTTTGAGCTCCACTCCCGCTTTCAGACAGTGTATACCCATTAGCTTGTCACTTGAAAATAACATATCTCTTAAATTTCAAAATTTTGTCATACAAGTCTGCTGGAAGACATTGTGCAACTGTTGTGCTATGATATCATGACAAGCCATTTCTATAAAAGAAAACCAGCACAACCTCCTGCACTTGCTCGAAAATCATGGCTTACCTCCATCTGAACAACTTCTTTCTAAGCTTGGAAACATCATACCAACAGTTACAGCATATCTAGCACTTTTCTCATTCACATACGATAAAACATTAGCTTTCAAATGCGGATCAGAGAATTGGATAATTTGCAGTTTAAAATGTGCATTGTAGCTAAATCACTTGCCCAACATTTTCCTTCAAATGACCAGTATGCACAACTAAACTTGTACAATTCTGTTCTATGTAACACTCACCCAATAACAATGGACTTTTATGTCAGTTCACCTGTGACTTCAGGAAGAAGGAGAATGAATATTTTTCAGTATCAAAGAAATTCTTATGCTGGGGGGAAGAGAGACAAGCTCAGATGGAGTTTTTTTTGGGGGGGGTCTTGAAATACTAAACATCATACACAGATTTATCATTAAATGTATATAAAAATAATTGCAAAACTTGAGATGCGGAGAGAGTTGCATAGTTTGCAAATTAAATAAATGTCACATTGTAATGAGATAATGATGAAATTCTTAAAATTCACAGTCAAATTTGTAATATTCAGATTATAAGGCTGCTATAAATTACCTAGACTGATTTCAAAAACACACTGCAAGTTCTTATTTCTTACTTCAAATTTAACATTACACTGTGCTTGCATGCATGCATACGGAAAGTATAGGAAAACATGTTAACAAAAGTACAATTAACAAGGCAGACAATTCTAAATTTACCTGGGCTGAAGCGACCATTACAGGTAACAAGAGTTGTTCCAAAAATTTTTCAAACTGTTGCCTTGCTCCCTCATTTGAGAGTTCATGCAGAAAACCCCCTGATATGCAAAAAGAGATTATATTAACTTTATACAAAATAATACATAGCGTATTCGGAAACTAAGTACCGTTTCATTCTAGCGCTGTCGCAGTGCTGTGGTAGGCATCCCGCGCATGCGCACTAGTCTTTCTTGTTCACTGACTTTCAATTGTCGCCATTTTGGTTGCTCTATGTTGTGTTTTCAGTTTGCTGTGCACATTCAAAATGCTTAAGACAATTAGTTCTCCCGCTGACTGTGAGATTCGTGCCGTGATTAAATTTTTGAACACGAGGAATGTTAAACCGGCCGAAATTTATCATCAAGTGACAGAAGTTTACGGTGAATAAGTGATGGAATGGTGAGAAAGTGGGTAAGAATGTTTAATGCAGGTCGAACAAATGTCCACGCGTAGGCTCGGAGTGGTTGGCCTTCTGTTGTCACCGATGATTTGGTAAGGAAAGTTGATGAAGCAATTCATGAGAACAGATGCTTCACAATGACAACTCTTTCAGAGGCATTTCCACAAATTTCATGTACTGTTTTGTTCGAAATTGTGTCTGACCGCTTGAATTATCGCAAACTGTGTTCCCGATGGGTTGCAAAAATGCTCACTTATGTTCACAAAACAGAGTGACTTGGTAGTGCCCTGACATTTCTCACGCGGCACAGTGATGAGAGAGAAAACTTTTTAAACCAAATTGTGACAGGTGATGAAACTTGGGTGTGTCATTTCACACCAGAATTGAAACAACAATCGATGGAGTGGAGACACACTCATTCTCCGAAAAAACAAAAGTTCAAAGTGACAATGTCATCACAAAAAATCATGTGTACTGTCTTCTGGGATAGGAAAGGAGTTTTGCTTACTGAATTTCCTCCCAGAGGTGAAACCATTAATGCGGCACGATATTGTGAGACTAACAAAACTAAGGCGTGCCATTCAAAACAAATGAAGAGGAATGCTCAGTAAAGGAATTGTGTTGCGCCATGACAAGGTCGGCCCCATACTGCTGGTGTCACTCAATCGTTAATTCGACAGTTTCATTGGGAGCAGTTCGATCACCCACCGTACAGCCCGGACTTGGCACCGTCCGACTATCACTTGTTCCTGCACATGAAGCACGAGCTTGGTGGCAAGCGCTTTGGATCTGACGATGACACGAAAAATGCTGTGGAGTCGTGGTTATCGAAACTGGCGGGAAGTTTCTTTGACGATGGTATACAAAAACTGGTCACCCGCTATGACAAGTGTTTGATCACTGGCGGAAACTATGTTGAAAAATAGTTTAAGACATGTATTTTCATGTAAAAATAAAAATGGATTCAAAAAAATTGTTTTACTATTTTTTTTCCCCCCAAAACGGTACTTAGTTTCTGAATACGCCTCGTAAGTTACGAATTAAAAGAAAATTAGTCTACATGAAAGTTAACACAAAGTAATTCAGCATCATTTATAAAAGGGGAAAAACATACCTAATTATTTATAGAAATATTTACTTTAAAAATAAAATATATACTTATTTTATTTTTAATTCAACACCATTTGACATATTCAAGAAAGTCTACTTTTTGTCATATTTCAAACTAATTGCAAAATATTCCAAACATCCTCCATGTTTTTCCCAGACTATACATTTTTGCATTGTAAAATCTTGTCACATTTTTTTTTCCAATCTAAATGCAGCTGGACAAAGTCTTCATAAAAAATGAATTTTACAGCATCTTTCTCCAACACTTGTGTTTGTTTCTGAGTACATAACGCTTCTCCAATATTTATTTTTAATACATTTTCTGAACACACTTAAGTTAAGAAATGATATAAAAATTCTAAATAATATGCATATGTTTCTATGTTATTGCAATGCTTATAAAGAATTTTACTTTTTAAATTTAAGAATGTCTATTAAAGAATATCATGAAATTTTATATCTGTTACAACATTATGCTAGCACATCATTTATCATACATGCAATCTAGCAAGCATTGCTATGGCATAAGACATTAGATCTTTATTTATCTTTCAAAATATAAACGTAATTGAACTAAGAAATTTAAAAACGAAAAATGTTTTTCCTAACATTTGATATACATACTTTTTTAAAATATGTCCAAATGGTCATTTCTATGATCATTTACAGCATGCATAACTAACAGATGCTTCTGACATAATATTATCCTTAATATGAGTTAAGCATATACATAAGAACATGATTTTAATGCTTGGAAGCTTATGCTTTAATGAATAACAACATCGGCTTAAAAATTATAACACAATGATCTATAATTTATGAAGCTAAATATGACAAACATTCTTACTTAAATTATGGCATCTCACAGTATTTGCATCAAATGGAATAAGCAAATAATCACAAGCATCTCTAAGTTCGGGAACAGATACACTAGGTGGACAGTTAATAATGCCTGTTTTGTAGTAATCCTAGAACAGAAGGGAATAGTGTTTATTACAAATAACTTTCAGGATAACACATTCGGAAATAATTGTTTACAGAACTATACTGCTCAGAAAACAAACAAAAACAACAATGTGTAATAAATACAAGAGTTTTCTATGCATTAAGGAAAAGTCAGAAAAAATGCAGAAACTCGTCTAAAATACTCTAATTTTCACCAAATTCCTTAATTAGCTAGTAAAGAAATATTATATCAGTTTACTGCATGAAAATTGGACACATTGATTCTTACATTAATTATTTAGTATTATTGTTTTGTATTATTATTGATTAATTAATTTGTTACTTTGTTGAAATTTTGCATTCATTTATTGCACATTTTATTAAACATTTAAGCTGCTGTAAATAATTGCATTTTTAAGGGTTTAACTGATCTATTATTTCACAGGATTCAGGGGTTGAATGGGGCCACCTTGACACCAAATGTTTAAAAAAGATGAAACATTAATCAGAACTAGAGAATTCATGGAGAGAAAAAGACTCATAAGAAGAAAAGTATTAATGACACTAAAATATTAGAAGGATAATATAAGGGCATTAAATTCATTGTTTTAATCCCACCACATTAAGATCATTGGAAATTCATAACTGTTGGATCTAATTCTTTATGGCATTGCATAAAAGTGAGGAATTTTCAAGGCCTGCTGTCTGGACGTTTTCATAAAATGTCTTAAAAGATACTGGCACCTTTATGCAAGTCAGCGACACTTTTCCAAAATAAAGGCCTTCATATAGGGTCCTGACAGCCTGATTAGAGTTGTCTTCTTCACAACACTACCCGAACTTTACATGCAGCAGGCACCTTTATGCCGGGACATCCTCAATGGCTGATTGGCACAGTTATGCAAGTTATCACTGCCATTTAGATCAACACAATCCCTCTAGCAAGATTTGTAATTCTGAGTAAATATATGTTGCAAATGTGTAAATAGCTCAACAGAATTGGAAACATAGCCAGTTAAATATAGATCAGATCTTGGCTACAATTTTTCGCAAAGCTAGAAGACACTTTGAAAATTTCCACAAAATGCATTTTAAGAGCCAAGAACAGATGTTTCAGAACTTTCTAACAGTTCACACATTTTTGTCTCCCTTATCCCATTAGTTAGGAGGTTAATATACAGCCATTAGAAGCTCACCAGCTGACTGAGAGTTAATTTAAACTTTATGTAAACTTGAGTTTCATTCAATTAGGTAATTAAGAGATTATAGCTTTTATTCTGTGCACGATTTTGCAATTCTGTCACTTTTTTTTTATTTAGAAGTTGAGGATTTCTGACCACAAGCACCTTGATTTTAGGACAAAATTTATGGTATTCATGGTTAAAGAAGATTACAAATGTAACACCTGAATCACATTCAGGTGCCTTCAGCTGTTTTCTATTTTGCAAAACCTGTTTGCTGCTTGGAACTGTAATAAAGGTTTAAGTTTACCTCTTCAAATGGCCTGTTTATTCGAGAAATATTTAAAGTAAATAAATAATAATAATAATAATAATAATAACGATATACGTTTCTATATACAATACACATTCCAATTTTTCTCCTAAAGCTGAAAGAAATAGTAACCAGAAACACAAGTATACTGTTCCTTTAAACTTTTCAGTCGTAACACATAACCATTCAAAAATTACATGCAATAATATTACAAAAAATAAAAAAAATTACAATCAATTAATTTTCAAATACACTGGTTATCATAAATTAAGGAAAAATCACAAAAATCACGATTACTGAAAAAGTTACATGTAGAATTTTATGAAACTTACTGACAATATACAACACACAGTAAGGTATCAAATAACATAAAAAGAAATTACCAGACAATTATGGTAGTATAGAAATTAGCATGTGCATAAAATGAACAAATCAAAGGAGTCAATTTGCTATAGGAAAAGTACCTTCAATATGGAATATGATCGCCTCTAGAAGCAATACAGCACATACAGCGATGTGTGATGCTTTCAATTGTGCGGTTTATCAGTTCCAAAGGAAGCGAGAGCCATTGCTCTTGCAAAGCAGTTGCAAGCATGGCAAGGGTCTGAGGGGGCAGATAGAGAGCAGCTAGACGTCTCCCTAAAGCATCCTAAACGTGGTCGATAGGATTCAAGTCCAGGGATCGAGCTGGTCACTCCATGAGCATAATTGTTTCCTGTTGAAGATAGTCCTCTACGATGCGAGCCCTGTGTGGTCTTGCGTTCTCGTCCTGAAACAGGAAAGCATCACCTATTGCCCCCTATATAGGTGAATATTTAAGCATCAAGGATGCCATCTCTATAAACCTGAGCACGGTTCCACTTGTCAAGACATGGAGGTCTGTGCATCCACCCAAAGAGATGCCACTCCAAACACAGACACTGCCTCTTCCGTATGCATCTCTTTCACGGATGTTTGATGGATGATAACAGGTTCCAGGTTCTCTCCGTATCAAATAATGCCTACTATCGCTTTCTAGACTAAACCTCGACTCATCCTTAAAGAGAAGAGCCCTCCATTGATCAGGCGTCCAGTGGACATGTTTTCGTGCCCACACTAAACGGCCCCTCCTATGGCATGACGTGAGCGGCAGACAAATGGCTGGTTGCCTCGCAGACAGACCACCTCCGTGAAGCCTTCTACGCATAGTTGATGTTAACACCAACCTTCCGGTGGCTGCAGCAAGGAAGGATCTAAGAAGAGTCGGAGTAGTGGTTCTATTCCTGCATGCACATAATGTCAAATATCGGTTATCGGGGCTCGTCGTAGTAGTTGGCCGTCCTTGGCTGAACCTTCTAGATGCCGAATCTGTGGTTTGAAATTGCCTCCAAAACCGTATGCATCTCTTTCACGGATGTTTGATGGATGATAACAGGTTCCAGGTTCTCTCCGTATCAAATAATGCCTACTATCGCTTTCTAGACTAAACCTCGACTCATCCTTAAAGAGAAGAGCCCTCCATTGATCAGGCGTCCAGTGGACATGTTTTCGTGCCCACACTAAACGGCCCCTCCTATGGCATGACGTGAGCGGCAGACAAATGGCTGGTTGCCTCGCAGACAGACCACCTCCGTGAAGCCTTCTACGCATAGTTGATGTTAACACCAACCTTCCGGTGGCTGCAGCAAGGAAGGATCTAAGAAGAGTCGGAGTAGTGGTTCTATTCCTGCATGCACATAATGTCAAATATCGGTTATCGGGGCTCGTCGTAGTAGTTGGCCGTCCTTGGCTGAACCTTCTAGATGCCGAATCTGTGGTTTGAAATTGCCTCCAAAGTCTATGAACCACAGAAGGACTCACATTTAGCCATCTGGCCACTTCTATTTGATTTTGTCCTGCCTCTCGTCTCCCAATGGCTCTCCATTGTAGTTCTGCAGGCAAATGATGCCTGGAGGTCATTGTTACGAATTGGCTATCTCAGATTTTTGATGTCACTGTGTAAGTGAGATATGTCGGCTTGCTCTCACACATGGATTTTTATGCTCCTCGTAAATGACGTATTCCGAGTGCAGAGCCACTAATTTGCATATTTCAGTTTTACTCAGCTACTCTTACTTGGCAACATATTCAAATTTTACACAATTTGGCTTATTTTCGAGGGAGTTACCGCTATTTTTGTGATATTTCCTTAATTTATGATAACCAGTGTAGATTTACAAGGTGTTTAAAAAAGGAGACTACGGGCTTTCTTCCCATAAATACTCATCTCACATGTACAGGGTCTGCCAATGAATAGGGTGATTCAGCAATGCTGCATTCTATTTTCAGTATGTCTATGAAGGTGGAATGTTACAACCATGTTAAGTGGATTCCTGGACTAGAGGGCAAAGTGCATTTAAAATTTAAAGCGAAGTACATTTAGAACTTCACTCTGCTACAATCATTTGTCATATTTGTATTTAAAACAGTTAAATATCATAATACCCTAGGGCATTTTACGAATACGAAAGACAGGAAAACTTACTTTTGCATCAACTACAGAGCACAGTACTACTATGGTACAGATAAAAAATAAATATCCAGAAATAAATTTGCGGAATAAAATTCAACATTTCTATACAAATCAGACAAAGAAGGAAGATGTTCTTTCATGGTCACCTTTCCAAGTGGCAACTCCCCAATGTTACTTGACTTTTGGTTCCATTTGGAATTTCATCACCTGCTCTATTCTACTACTGAGTCTTTGTTGATAAGGTAACTTAGAAGTGTATTTGCTGTGATAGCATTTTATAAGAACAATAATAGCTAAATTGTTACTCAACATGGTTTATACAAGAACTTTGGTGTTAATCACTGTTAATCAAAACAGTAATGTGCTGTCTGGCCATCCATCAAAACATAGGGCAAGGACTTTTAAGATACTGGATTAAATGTTACAAAGAAAGATACTAGTGCAAAAAATGTTCGCAATCTACAGAACATTAATGCTGTGATGTTGTCAGGAACAAAGTCTCTGATGGTTGATAACATCTCGTGAAGAAATTAGGATGATCCAAACCAACGTTAGGCATATATTAAACTTTGATTTTCATTTCCATCCATGAAAATTCAAGTGGTGCAGAAATTTCATAGCAGTGATCCAGTTTACAGATTATGCTTTCGTAAATATATGTGGGAATTGATAAACAGAGACAGAGATGTTCCGAACAATCTAAACCATGAGCAACAAAGTATACTTTTGTTATGTATTACGTACTTCAGTTGTGAATTAAATGATTTAACTTATTTCTGCTTCAGACTTAAAGATTAATTTGTTTTTATTTTGCAGTTGAACTGAAGTTTCTTTGCCTTGTTGAAAAGTAATTGTTGTCATTTAATTTGTTTTCTTGACAGTTTTGGCTAACGCTGATTTTTTTTAAGTTGCTTGAGTAATTAATTTTTCTTCTTTTACTTTTGGTTTGGTTAACTATTTAAATTTTTGCTTAGTTAATATTTTTCTTAACTTGGTTGCTTAATGTTTAATCTCTTGTTAAGTTGACCCTTAAGGTCAATTTTTTTTAAAGTTCTTTTAAAGTTTTGTTTACACAAGTTGGTGTTTAAAGTTTTAATTAAGTTTTTAATGTGCCCCCCTTTTCTGCTAAATTTGGGATCCATATTTTCTGACTATGGTGGTCGTTTTGGTGTTGTGGAAAACATAAAATTTTTCCTACTTGATCATTTTATTTTACTTGAAGTAATTTTTTATTTCTTTACTATGGTGGTCGTGTTTGGTGTTGTAATAAACCTAAGAAAATTATCTATGTGATTATTATATTTTAATTGAAGTACTTTTCTCCATTGAAGTATTAATTAGCATTTAAAGAACAAATCTTTTAATTCTTTCGAAAACCTTTGCCTTTTGGGGAATCAAGATTTATGAGTTTGTTTTCCATTTCTTCACCCGCCAGATAGTGGTCTGGGAAGCATCTGTCATCAATGGAAACTTTTGCACCCTGCTGGAGAGGGTAATTTCAACGTTACTTACTATACGCCAAGGTCGAGGGGACGGGCTGATTTGCTTACTCGCAGGCTTTTTCTGTGCTGGAGTGAGACCCCTCGACGAGGCTAGTTCCGCTGACAGGTGGTTGACCTTGGTGGATCAGCGATTATTTGCCAATTTCAGGAGTTCGAACTACATGGCTTCCCCTTCCTGTGTGCTTTTTCCCCTTGGGGTTGCCGAGCATTTGGCCTGTCTTGTTCCATCTAAAATCGGAAAAAGGCTTGGAGCGAGCTACGAAGGGGTGACGGGGAGACGACGAGAAAAGTACTATCTGTGAGCCATGAGAGTAGCTGTCTGCGTTATCATAGAACGAACGATGAGAGAAGGCACCTATGGAGGGCGACGCAAATGTCAAAATCATTTCTTAACGAATTATTTACTTTTCTCTCCTTATAGAAAGCAAGTGAAATGGCCAACGAAAATTTTGTTGACGTCTACTGCCATTATTCTGTATCCACGTATCGGCATGTACCCTTACCATTGTCAAATTCGGTATGAAAAATTTTGTTTTACTTTGTTTCCTCACCACCACCACCTATGTAAAAATTTGTATTAAGTCAGTTATCTCTTAATAAATCCTATATTTAAATTTTAACTACTCTTGTAATGTTTTCACTTTTTAATTTAGAACACTGGACCCAATAGTATTTAAGTATCACAACGCAAAATTTAATTACTCTGTTGGAGTCTATTTGGTCACTATTTACTGTTTCTTCGAAACCCAGGTTTTACAATATATATGTTGTTATCATGTATGTCACAGACTTCTACACCCATAAATATTTGTCTTATTCATGTGATTTAGAATGGTTATCCAAATTTTGACTTTCATTTGATATTGAACTTATAACTCTTAAGTTAAAAAAAAATTCCAACACTTTCATTACTCTGGTCTAGTAAATAAATAAAAATGTCAATACTGTTCTGATCAAAACTTGCAAGAATTTGAATTGCAGGAAACCATTTCACAGTTCCACAATAATTGTATGATATGCTGTCCGAGGGTCCTTACTTCTTTGAGAATGGGCAGGGAAGTTATCATTACATGCATATGCTCCATGGCTTTATTCGTTGCCTCAGCAAGTCTTCTAGTGAATAATAACACTTATTTTCAATAGCATGGGGTCAAAAGTTACACTCCAAAAGCTTCAATGAATACCTTGTGCCCACTCTTCCCTAGGCACCCCATCTCTAGAAATAGTAACATTGAATGACCAGCACAATCACCCGACTTGAGTGGTGTGTGACTTGTTCTAGTAGTGCCATCTGAAAAGGATTATGTATTATCAATCAACACTTCTCACTGAACTGAAATGAACTGAAAGACTAAAAACTGAAAGTGTGATACACGAAAAAAATTTCGGTGTGCCAGGAAACATGTTAAGTCACACTGAAAAAAGGTTTTCATGATTAGCTTAGAGCTTGTAGCAAAATGAAGCACATCTCAAGAATGTCATTTTTAAGCATTATCAGTGGAATGGTGTTTCATGTTATGTTCAGAAAAGGCTAATTTCTAATAAAAAGAAGTGTATCACAGTATGCAGTATTTTCATGATTCAATGGCATTTAAAAGTACTCAAATTCACTGGCAGACCCTGTGCTTCTAATTACTGTTTCTAAACTAAGGCACAAAATTTTATGAAGACAGTTACAGCAGTAGGGGGTAAGAGGGTCCCCAAAACACAAAAATAATATTTTTTAACAGTTCTGATAGACTACAAGGTTCAATCAGCAGAATATTCATTTTGTCTTAAAATACAAAAAATCCCAAGCCTTTGTATGCAAATTTCTTGGGAAATATCCAAGAAAACATTTACTAGCTTAGGATCACTTTTAATGCGCATTACTAAGTGGTTTTGATTAGACTTATAGAGAGAAAACCATAAATCATCACCTCATTTTAGCAATTAATGTTTCCTTACAACACAGCACTGATTAACTTTGCATTTGACTGTACTAATCTATGCAGGCTATTCGGAAAGTTACCTACACTGTTCTTTTTCACACAATCCAATGGGAGAAATTTGCAGTTTTGCAGTAAGCATGACAAACCATTCTCCCATTCTATTTTTTTAAAGGTAGAACAATCATCTATTTCATACTCAGCAATAATTAAAAAAAATGGTTTCTACCATCACTGAAGCTACCACCAAATGAGCTATTCGACCAGCAACATATTTTTTGCTTCCTGAAGAACCTAATGCACGTGCAACTTTTTACATAAAGGGTACAGTTTATAACTTGAATTACATGAGTGATGGATACATTAGATAATAGTGCAAAAATTCTGCCATGCTCTGATAAACGTGCGTGACGAAAAATGTCAAAGACATATATCTGTCAAAATGTCAAGTTATCTCAACTGAATGATGACCACAAGTTCGTTTATAGCAGGACACATAACGAGATCAGTTTTTCTATACAGACAGAACTTATCAGCTCAGTGAATAATAATGCTCAGCAGAAAATTATAACTTTTAGTTTAAAACTATCAGAATATGCAGCACTTTTCTGTCTGGGCATATTTCACTATACAGCAGAAATGAAGAACAAATTTTGCTCATAAAAGTGACAGAACAACTGAAAAAAAGAAGTTGACAACATGAGAATGGTTACCAAAACTGAGAACTAGAGTAAAATCTTTCATGCTACTGCAAAAACACCAACTGATGCGCATATCTTTAAAGATGGGTAATTGAGAAAAGAAAAACTGCTGGCAGAAAAAGGTGGCTTTTCAGTGTACCTCTACTTTTCAAATGCAAAAGGAATTAGCACTTATCTTGAGCTCATCTACGGCTTATCTAAGTTAGACAGTCAATTATTACATTTGGCAATATACATAACTAGATTCATAGGATAATTTTAAATTTGGTTTATACACAGGTTTTGATTTTGGCTGAATTTTTGCAGTAGAATCCTACTTTTTGGCTTGCATTCATAAATATTCCTTAAATAAAGATTGGTCTAAGATAAAAGTAGGTATGTATTAAAAAAATAAGAAACAAATGAACATCTAAAATATTTTCTATAGTAGTATTTTTCGAATAGCACTCGTATTAAGAAATATAATCCCTGTAAATTTTGCACATAACAATATTAAGCCTTAAAACATAATGAGTATTACAATGACTGGACTTTTGTTTTAGGGATATTAATAAAATGATCGATCTTTGTATTTGTAAATGCATCGAGTGATATAACTTCCCTAAGATTCTCTAGCTTATTTTGGAAAAATTCATAATACAAAGTATATACCTAAAATTACAATTTACAAAAATAAAGCCTGCAACCACTCTTTTCCCTTTCAGAACAAACAACCTATATATATATATATATTTATGAGGTGAAGCACATATATTACCAATCATATAATAAAAATTATAGATACATTCCTCTACAATGTTGACAATTCAATGATGGATGTGTTTAAGGCAATCGTGAGATATGTACTGTTCAAATATATTATTATTTTATGTTTTCCTCGCACACTAGAGGAAGACAAGTTACCTATATTAAAAAAGCGGTTTGTGTTCACAAAAGGTTTCGACAGCTCTGCTCTATAATTATGAATGCAAAAAGAAAAAATAAATTAATGGATTTGAAATAGTTGCATTTCATTACAAAAGACAGTTAAATTATTAGAAAATTCCAACACAGTTATTAAAATCCCACTACAGTTTACTGAAAGACTCAAAATATTTATAATCAAGTTTTAATAGAGGTGCATTTTTACCATAATTGCCCTAAAAACTGTAGCTGATATGCCTTCAGCAACTTCATATTCACCTCGTTCATTTGGTCGGGTAAAATTATTTTCCAAACCAGATCCAAACATTCTAGAAAGATAAAAACTAATTTCATAAAGAATACTAAAATTACAATAGTACATTCTACATTTATACGATATATATACACAGTGAACTAAAAATATGAAAAGAGTATGAATTCAGACCATTTTTAATTGATTATGCATTTTACAGGACAGAAGAAGGAGACTTTCACAAAAGCAACAAAGCAAACTTATTGTTGTATTAAATCAATAACTGCAATGCTGAGGAAGCATTATGTAATTTCATCATATGCATCCTTCTATATGACCTAATTACAAATTTGAAGACATGGATCATACATACTACAGAAGATGTGGCAGCTCTTCAGTGGATGCTGCAGTTTGCAGCTCTCCAGTCCAGTGGATGCTACTATGCACCTTGAATTCCTGGACCACCACGCTAAAAGTTCTGCGATCAATACCAGACACGTTTCCATACCACATTCATCAGCAGCGATGCAAATATTAGCATTTGGATACCAAACAGCAAGGTAACATTTTATGTTTATATTATGATTAGACTTCAAACAACTATGCTCGACGAGGAGGAGAAATTTAATAAAAATTTCTTTCCATGTGAAAAAAAATATGTAAATGATATTTATAAGCCAAAACATTACATTGAGTGCTGTTTGAATTAGAAATAACAGATTTGTTGTTCCTATAAGCCGAAAGTATATGCGGGAATTTATTTACTGGGGATTCAGATAAGCCTAATCATCTGATATTTCCATAATTACAAGCAGAAAATTATAATTAATATGTCACTGTAAAGGAAAAATGTTAATTTTTAGTTTGTAACATTTCTTTTTGCAATAGGTGGCAGCACTGTTGTCATTAAGTTGTTGAAATTTTGAAAAGAAGTGGAAATGGCATCTAAGCAGGAGAAGGTTATTTTGTGTGCTGTCCTTTTAAAGAAGTCAGTCAATAATTACTGTTCAGCATGAATTTAGGAGGTACAACATAAATAAAGCACTAACACTTCAGAGTATCAGAGGGTGGTACAACCAGCTGCAGGCAACTGAATGCCTGTGTAAAGAGAGAAGTCCATGGCAAACAGGTGTTTCAGCAGACTGTTGGAAGGGAACGAGAGATTTTTTTTATGCAGTCCGAAGAAATCGACAGTTCATGCTAGTCACGAAAGGATACCTCAGTCTACCATTTGGACTGTGTTGAGAAACAATTGCAGTTTAAGCCGTACAAATTGCAAAGCATGCAAGCACTGAAGCCTAGTGATGAGTTGCAAAGTCCAAATTACTGCCTTTTCATGGAAGAGCTTATGCAGGATGAACATTTTTAGAATCAATTTGTATTTACTGATGAAGCCACTGTTTGAACTGGGTCAATAAAATAGCATATAAAGTGTATTTATTCACAATATGCATAATCAAGAAAAAACAGTCTTACAATAAATATTTCATAAACTTTAGAACCCAATTCCAAACATAACTTAAGAACCATTATATAATATATATATATATATATATATATATATATTGATGCTGCTAAATTCTGAAGTACAAAAACTTATTATTTTATTATTAAGACATGTGTACTTTTATTTATGTCATCATTAAAACACTGATTCACAACATACTCCCACCTTTATCTTGATAGAGTATTATAAAGTAAGGCAAATAACTACATTTTAATTAATTCAAAAAACTCGCAAAAATTTTGAAAACTTATGAAACTTATTTTTTAACCCCTTAAACCCAATAACATAAAAATTACAGCCTACTAAAAAAATTCTAAATAAATAGTTCACAAGTTATAATTTCAGCTTGTCTGGCTTAAATATTTTTTGACCACTTCTTGCAACCACACTTGGGTGGGAAGGTAAATCAGTTTCGTATTGAATTACTGTGTCTTTCCTTTCGACAATTGATTCCACCATTGCACCAAGGTATCTTTTTCACAAGAAATATGTAACTGGTCCTATCTCTAAAGGATACAATCACTGGAGTAGCCAAACTAATTCCTTAGCAGCTGCATGCAGTGTAGCCACATGCTGCTCTCCATCTCTGCCATCGAGGCATTCAGTCACTTGAGCCAAAAGCCACTTAATTCTTTTAGTGGCTTTTTCCACTTAATTTTTAATTCTTTTTCATATTTCCTTTTTTAATGTTTCCTCTTCCTCTTCTATCTTCTGGATTTCTCACTAATTCAGAAAGATATTCTTTCTGAAATCTATTTCTTAGACAATCTCTGATTTTTTTAACATAACATTTTGTCTTTTAAGATAATTGCTCTGTATCAAATGTAAATCTGCTGTCTCTATCACTGAAGAAGCATTTTGACTTTTATATAAGCAATGAACTCATGTTAATGGTAACGGTTCATTGAGATCTTTTGACAAACAGGCGATTGGCCTTTTATTTATTATATTCTCATAATCACACAGGATGGTGTTCATTTCTCCATAAGATAACCGTGCCTTACCCAAACATCTCTTCAAAAAAATTTTTATGTTGCGAATCACATGCTCCCCCCATGCACCATAATATGGTGCACTTGGAGGATAAACTTCCATATTATCTTTTCTAAAACACATTGATTCTTTCATCTTCCAATCTCGATTCCACTCCAGCACAGCCTTTAACCTGGCGCATCAAAAAAAGTTACTAGAGTGGGTGCATGGGATATCACATACCCCATTTTAAACATTGGGGTATGTGATAAATTATATATAAAAACAGTTTTATTTGGTTTTAAAGCTGTTTTTCATTTATATTACGTGAATAAGACTTGGATGACAAAAAATTAATTTACAAAATAAACTTACAGAGAGTTAAAATTAAGATAAAGGAAAATAATAACAAAAAAAACATCATACCTCTAAGTTTTACTGCATCTTTAATACACAATACAACTTATTTTATTTGTTTACACTTTGAACAAAATTCATTCACGTGTTCTTAGCACAGAAGGTTTTCACATTTTAAATATAGCATTCGCGGTCTTCTGTCCTCGGCTCCAGGGCATTCATCACAACTTTTACACTTAGTTGCTTCGAATTTCGTATATTCATTTGAATTATTCCCAGAAACTTCTGCTCTTCTTTTGCATGCAGTATGTAAGTTTCTTGGTAAAGTACCAATCTCTGATCATTCTTTAATATATTTTTTTTATTAATTGTAATGCTAAGTTCCTCAAAAACAGACATCTGCTTCTGTATCTGGTTGGTGGATTAGCAGTTGAAAGTAATATAATTTGAGCATTTATTGCAGCAACATTCAGTGCAGAAAGGAAAATTACCATTGGCCACTTCCTTGTTATTCTGGCAATTGAATAACTTGCTGCCATTTCATCCACAATATCCACTGCTTCCTTAGTCGTATTATAAAAATATATAATTTCTGGCATTTTCTTTTCTCCAGTAGTGTCATCTATAGCATCATCGTTATGTAATGGTAAAAGCATAAAAAGAGTTTTTCCTTTTTTTAGGAACATAAGAAATTAATGCTTTATCTTTTTCGAAACCAAACAGTGTAGAAAATATTCCTATTTTCCTCTTCAGTTTCCGAAATGTTATCTTCTTCACTTTCAAAAATTTCTAATCAGTCTCACAGCCGCAGCATTTCCAATTCATAGGGGGTAATTCCTTTTGCCATAATGCGCTTAGAAATCTTTTAAAATTTATTTTCAAATACTTTAAAATTGTTTGTGAGTAGAAATATTTACTGTTACACTCTAGAACTAAATTTTTAAAATCAATATTCAGTCAGAAAAACACTTATGTGGACAGGCGCGTAAGGTGTGTCACACCCCAGATGCAATAAAATACTGACAAATCTTTTTCTGAAACACATACACAACGGTAAAGCGGTTCTGAAAGTCACTCACTACTAGAAACTCAGCTATAGAATGTAGTACAGAATTTCAGTTTCAGAAGTTAGGAATATTCCAACTTTTTTGTAGACTTGGGGTATGATACACCCCACGCACTTCCCCTCGGATTAAAGTTTGTCCCATTATCGGCGAACATGATGAAGTTTGAGCAAAAAATCTTCATGTTGCCTGCACGAATGCTTCTGTTGACAATGAGGTTATCAATTCCAAATGGATTGCCTAGTAAACCGCACTAATAAATATGACAATCCAAGCTTTTGTGCTATCACATAGATACAACAAACCAGCTAAATCAGCACCAGTTACTTGAAATGCATTGTTTGCAGTACTCTTTCAACTGGAAGAGGAGCTATATCAACACTTTTAGGTTCGGCTGAATGTCTCTTACAAAGAAGGCATTTAGTTATCACTTTTCGTATTATTTTCCTTCCTCAAGGCATCCAAAATCTTTATCTGAAGTGAGCTAAAACTGTTCTTACCCCAGCATGGCACAAATCCTTACAAGTACGAGCAATTAAACATTGGACAATCAGATGATCAGGCAGAACAATAGGATATTTAAAATCATCCATACCTTCTTTGAGTATAAGCCCTGCTTTTACTTTCAGTACACCATCATCTTCAATAAATGCCAAGACTCATCATATCTTTTCTTATCTTCAGTTACCCATTCTCCTTGCATCTTGATATGAACCTTTTCAGCTACATTGATTTTGAATTCTCTCCTCTCCCTTTGCATTTCTGTAAAATCTCAATATCCAAGCAGTCATCTTCAAAATTTTAGAATATTTTGAGATATATAAAAATCTATCATTTATATTCTGGCTTAGCATGATATTTGGTGTACTTTTTACAACCTTTTCCTTCTCCTGCAAAGCTTCTTTGGGACTATTTTTTCTTTAGGCCACCAGATTTCTGGCTCTTTAAGTCAAGATGGTCCTTCCTGTCATTACCCTTTTCAAGCTCTGCCCGTGTACTAGAATGATATGGCAAATCTGCTGAATTCATTTTACTGAGTGCATATCCTCAGTCTTCAACACTGGTCAGTGCACGAATCTCCTTTACTCTGTTTCTGGCAAAGCTATCCCAAGGTTCACTGTTTGTTATCCAAGTCAGCACTACCATATAATCAGTCCAAAAATATGCATTGAATGGCGGCTTTAATGCTTCTACTATGGATTTAGCTAATCAGGCTGCAATAAGTGCTCCCAATAGCTCCACCTTGGAATGGTAGGTCTCTTCACAGATGTTACTCTAGATCCAACAGCAGCTAAATTTGTCATGATTCTGTTTTGATCTTCACAGCGTAAAAATGCACAACAAGCATAGGCATTCTGGAAGGCATCTCAAAATAGATGTGGGACTTTCAATAGTTCCACAATGCCTTCTTCTAGGTACGGAGCTTAGATTCATCAAATGACTATCTTTCAAACACTTATCAACTTTTTTATGCAATCCTTTTGTAAGGGGTTCATGCCAATCTGTCTTTCTCTTCAATGCTTCTTGTGAAACAAGTTTTGAAAACAGCATTACTGGGCATGTTAATCCAATTGTGATCGCAGATGCTTTTAATTATTGATAGGAACTTTCTTTTGATTGGGGGATCGTCTAAACACTCGTTTCTTCGGAAATTCACATTGCTATACCATAGCTGTATCTTCTTCAAATAAACAACACCCTTTTTAGGTTAAATATTTACCCTTTACAAAAGTTTTCACCTGCCAAATTAGTGCATGGTATGAATTTAAGAACACCCGAAACCTTATTATTTGAGCACTGGACGGAGAAGCAGAATAAAGAAAATCCAGTTACTAAATATGTTTTCGAATTGATCAATAAATTAAAACGGTGTCAAGAGATAGCAGTGCAAAGAATGGAAGAACTGCAAGCTAAATGTAAGATATGGTATGACAAAAAAGCCGTGAAGCGGGAATTAAAAAAAGGGGATTTTGTATTGGTTTTTGCTACATCGAAACCGAATGAGCTGGCGGCCAAGTGGTTGGGGCCAGGAGTTATTAAAAACAAAACATCGGACACAAATTACAATGTAAAAATGTCTGGAAAGAAGTCTCATATTTATCATGTAAATATGTTAAAATCCTATTATAAAAGACTGCAGGAAATCAATGCTTTATCATTAGAAAGTAAGAATGAAGAAGGTGCAGATCAAGAGGTCGATTTTCTGTATCTAGATCCAAATCCTAACATTTACGATTTCGAAGAGATCATCCAATCTAGCAGCTTAGAAGACCGGTTGGAACCTCGCCATGTAGATCAGTTACGAGATTTACTAAAGAGATTTTCTAAGAATTTCTCCAAAGAGCAGTGCATGACATTGAACTAATAAGCAACAAACCAATTAGATCTAGACCCTATAAAGCCTCTCAAAGGCAAACGGAAATTTTGAAAACTGAGATTCAGAGGATGCTAGATTTGCACATAATTGAGGTAGGGGAATCGGACTACACTTCGTCTATGATTCTAGTGGAGGCGCCCGGGAAAGACCCTAGGCTGTGTATAGATTACCCGACGCCTAAATGAAGTAACACGCACCGAGTTTTTCCCGTACCAAATATAAGGAGAGAGTGGAGTTTGTTTCATCTGCCAGGTATATAACAATTCTAGATTTGGCAAAGGGGTACTGGAAAATTCCTCTAAGTCCAAGGGCCCAAAGACTGGCCGCTTTTGCCACAACATTTGGGACATTTAGACCACTGCGTATGCCATTTGGATTGAAAAACGCTCCCTACTTTTTCAGTAAATTGATGGCTGAGTTATTAAAAGGGTGTGAAGGCTTTGCTGTCCCGTATTTGGATGATGTTGCTATTTTTTGTAATACTTGGGAAGATCATATGAGGCATTTAAATTGTTTTTTGGGAAAAATAACTGCGGCAAATTTGACCATCAAGCCTTCGAAATGTTGTTTTGCTCAAAACCATGTAACATATCTGGGGCACATCGTAGGACAAGGTATCAGACAGCCGGCTGAGGCAAAGGTTAAAGCAGTAGCTGATTATACCACTCCGAAAACAAAAACTCAGATAAGGGCGTTTCTAGGTTTGGCAGGTTATTACAGCAGGTATACTCTCATGTTTTCAGTTATGGCTTCTCCACTCATGAACGCCTTAAAGGGGAAAGCAAACAAGGGGGAGATTCTTTGGACAAAGGAATGCGAAGACGCATTTAATCAGTTGAATGAAAAATTAACGAAGGAACCTGTGCTACAAGCACCAGACCTAGAGAGTTTCTCGTGCAAACCTATGCTTCCGATTTAGGGATGGGCATAGTATTAACGCAAATGGATGAGAAAAATGCCAAACACCCCATCTTGTACTTAAGGAAGAAATTTTCAGTGAAGAAAGCTAAGTACAGTACAACTGAAAAGGGATGTGCATGCATAGTTTCTGCTGTAAAAAAATTGCACAATTATTTGGACGGTTCAAAATTTACTGTAATGACTGACCACAACCCTTTAGTTTGGTTAAAAATTAATGCAGGCTCTAATCCCAGGCTAATGCGGTGAGCTTTAGCCCTGCAGCCATATAATTTCCAAATTATTCATCGAGCTGGGAAGAGCCATAAGAATGCTGACAGTCTAAGCCGGTCTACAATTTAAAGAAAAAGAAAAAAAAAAAAAAACTTCGGCTTTAGTTTGTATTTATCTTGTATTCTTTTGCGAAATTTTATGTACTTTATTTATGTCACTGGCCTTGATGAGATATCATGGTATTTCTATGCGAATTTGTTTCTCTTACATATATGTGTAACTACTCTTTTTCCCAATCAAATATGCTTAAACATTTTGATGAGCAAAATGTTTCTTCGAAGGGGAAAGGAGCTGTAAGGTCTCCTTGCTCTAAAGAACACTTGGTTACCCACCCTCAAAGAAGGGATACAGAACCCTCTTCTCACCTCAGCGTAAGAGGAGAGCGGATTGCCCCCCTGGTCGCAGGTGGGAGATTGGTATGTGGAAGAGAAGAGAGCGGACACTGCTTAGAGCGCTCTACTGCAGTGAAAATGTTTTATTTCTTCTAAAATATAATCAGCACATAGTTGCATAGTAAATATTTAACCAAAAAAAAGGCGTTGTTTATTTGATGAAGACACGACTATGGTACAGCAATGTGAATTTCCGAAGAAACGAGTGTTTAGACGATCCCCCAATCAAAAGAAAGTTACTATCAATAATTAAAAGCACCTGCGATCACAATTGGATTAACATGCCCAGTAATGCTGTTTGCAAAAATTGTTTCACAAGAAACATCGAAGAGAAAGACAGATTGGCATGAACCCCTTACAAAAGAATTGTGTTACAGTTCTTAAGGCAAACAACGCTAAGGGAAAGTGTTTTTCCCAATCCGTTCCAGCCTCCAGACATAGAGCTCGTAACAGCCATTTGATTGTTCTATGGGAACATTAGATCGGATTTGATTGGATGGTGGCTAACCGAACTATGACTAACCTTAATCCCAAACCTGTCAAAAAATTCTGTAGTAAGTGCACTTACGAAAGACGTTGCGAGATCACATTGGATTTCTTTCGGAAAACCCATCCGACTAACAATATTAATCAGGGCATCCATCACAGAAACTGAACCCACATCACTCACTGGAATAGCGTCAGGGTATTTAGACGACAAGCATATGGTTGTTATTAGGTAATGTTATTTTATTCAACTGACTGGCAGGGGGCCTACTGCATCAATGTTTAATTCAGAAAAAATTTCTTGAATCACAGGTATAAGTTTCAGAGGAGCTTTCTTCCTTTCATTTGGTCTCCCGGCTCTTTGACATTTGTCACAGGAACGAACGTAATCTTCAATTTCCTTATAACAACCAGGCCAAAAAAATACTGTAAAGGCCTATCATTCGATTTGGTAACCCCCAAATGAGCCGAAATTCCTTCGTGGCATAATGCTTGGATTTTCTTCCGAAATTCTATCAGTACTACTAGCACTTTTTTCTCATTCCCAAAACGATCTCTTTGAACACGAAACAAAAGATTGTTCTCAATATGGTAGGCTTGCTTTCGATGATTGATCCCCATTTCTTGAGCTAATAGAGTCGTAAATCGCTTTTAACGTTTCGCACCTTTTCTGCGAGTCACTAAATGTTCTTCGGTCAGTCTTTATTAGAGCAATTTCTACCCTACTGCTCTCTGCTTGCGGTAGCAAATTCTCCGTTCCCATGGTAGGGTCAAGGATTGAAGTGGGGGATTTACTTACCCTGCCTTCCCGAAAAGTCGCTTTCCTTGAAACCCGATCTGTCACTTTCTGTGGGGTTCGACTTTTCTTTTGGGCCATAGCTCGCGTCTCTATGGCGTTTACAGAGTTTAGAACTAGTGATTGTAATATTCCTGCAGTTTGATTTATCAGAATATACAGACCTCTGTCTAAATCCTCTCCAACAATTGCGCCTTGAGTTTTGATGAAGCCAATTTCACCCATCTCAAGCTCTACGCATGCTAATGGCAGGCATTTCACTTCCAAATCCAAAGGGCTACTTACCCATACTGTTTCTCCCTTAAACATTTCCATAGTGATATAGTTACGACTCACCAAATCGAGGCTTGATCCAGTGTCCTGCAGCAATTTAATAGGATGACCATTTACTCATGCATCTGTAATAAATGGAGACAATTCCTCTGTGCCTTATTGGTATATGTTTACTATGCCTGATGATTTATCCTTTATGAGTTTTGGGCACTGGGGCCTAAGGTGATTTTTCGGCTGGTCTTCATTTGTTCTGCCTGAGACAAAACATTTTTTTTCTCGTTTTTCCCCTTTTTATCTTTAGGATCAGTTAAATTCCTGTCATTTTTCCTTTGGTCTTGATACCCCAAATGGGCCGATTTCTTCCGAATTCCTCTGACATCTTCGTAGTCATCTAACATATCTGCCAACTTGGCTGCCGAAGTAACTTTTACCCAGTCGTCCAAGAGATGCTCCTTGCCCTTGCTTCTGACTCGACGTTTCATTTGACTGGTAAGAATCAAATCTTTTAGTTCTCAAAATAGTTTATCTCCAGGCTGCTTAACCATTCATCCAAATAATTTCTCAGCGCAAAACTCAAATCCCTCCATGTTTCATCTGATCTTCGTTGATGCTGAATAAATTCAAGACGGAATTTGTCAGGCTCAATTTGAATCTTTTTAAAAGTAAAGTCTTTACATATATGTAGTCGCAGGCTTTTTCTTCGGGTTCTTTAGATATAAGCTTTATGATTTCCATGGGCTACAATAAGCTAACAATAAGCTACCCAGTCGCTCTCCCCGATACCAAACCTCTTCGCTTGTCTCTCAAATATTGTCAGATACAAACTAATATCCCCACTATCCGAATCAAATTTTTGAATAATTTTTTGTATCTCACGATGAAACTACTTATTACTCGACCCTGAATTTTCCAATACTGCATGCGACAATCTACCCATTACCTTGATCCATAGCCGTTCTAATTCAAATTGTCTTATCTCCCTAGCCCGGCAACCCTCTCTCTCTTGTTCTCTACGTCTCTCCTCCTCCAATCTATCATTCACTATACATTCAAAAACACCCTTAATGAACTCTTCGTCATACGCTGCACTTTCTTGAATTAGAGATTTTAGCTTCACAATCTTTAGACTCATTGAAGCCTTCTCCCTAGTTCTAATGCTAGGTTGTATAAGTCATTTTTTTCGCTTTCCCCAAGAATGCCATTTTTAACCACAGCCTTAGGGCGACAAATCAATTTCTAAGCTAACTATCACTATTCCTGTGCAACCTTACAAATCTAATCAAAATTAATTTTAATACACTAACATTTTAGTTTTCCCCAAAGCAAAATCAAAACCAAATGTTTAACTCATCTTCATAGGCACAAATTACATAAATCTATTAACCCATTTCAAGCAATTTAAACAAAAAATCACTATTTCTTGATCTCACAAATACAGTGCTAACATTAAGTCAATTCTTTAAAATTAGAAAAGCAATTACTAAAATGCAATTAGCAAAATGAACTCATTAACAAAAATTCAATTCTCAAATGCTTCAAATTAAGTCATAAATGGATCCACTACCTAGGTGAGAGCAAAACATTTCATCACTTCTATTCAAAAACATAATATTTGCACAAGATAGAAAATAAAATAGAAATTGCATATAATAAAATTTCAAAATAATATATTCTTTGTGGTCAATTCTATTAACACACTTCAAGCAAGATAAAAAAAAATCACTATTTCTTGATCTCACAAATACTGAGCTAGTATTGAACAATATCTAGATTAACTACTTAGGGTAAGTCACTGCCTTAACGTAAAAATCAAGGTAGTTACCCCGTTCGATGACTTGTTCGATGAGAATTCACTGACACTGTATCTATGGTATGATCTTCAGAATCACAAGATTCCCATAAACACCAAATTTATGCGATGGACGACGGGGAAAAAAAACTTGTTGCGTATAATTGTGAAAATTCTCTAAAATCTCACTTGGATCAAACAAAGAACCTGGAATCAGGATGATTCTCTTCAAACTTCACTGAATCGGTATGATTCATCCACCGCATAAGATTAGGATGACTCTCTACTTCATGGAATCAGGACGCTTCACTTAAAACTTCTTGAATCGGGATGATTCACTTCACTGAATCAGGAGACGATTCATCGCACAGCATATTCTCTTCATACTTCTCTGAATCGGGTTGATTCTTTTCAAACTTCATTGAATCAGGATGAATCATCACACAGCATAGAAATCAGGATAGTTCTCTTCATACTTCATTGAATCGGGTTGATTCATTCAAACTTCATTGAATCGAGATGATTCATCACACAGCATAGAAATCAGGATGATTTTCATTCCATCAGCTTATGTAGAACAGTATCACTTCTTCGTTTTTACTAGTGGGTCTTTAAAAATCCCACAAGCTGCCACTAGTTATACCACAGTCGTATCTTCTTCAAATAAACAACACCTTTTCTAGGTGAATATTTACTATACAACTATGTACTTACCAAATATTTACTATACAACTATGTACAGATTACATTTTAGAAGAAATAAAACATTTTCCCTAAAGTAGAGTGAGCTAAGCAGCGTCCGCTCTCTTTTCTTCCACATACCAATCTCCCACTTTACTCCCACCTGCGACCAGGGGGGCAGTCCACTTCCCTCTTCCGGCAGAGGCGGCAAGAGGGTTCTGTATCCCTTCTTTGAGGGTGGGTAATCTTACTGGTTGGTATCTTCCCTCTCTCCTGTATGTGACCAATAACGTATATTGAATCCTCCCATTTTCATTATTTCTTTTGTTCGATCTTGCAACAGTTGAAGCTCATTTTCATCTGAGTAACTTATCAATGTTCTAAGTATCTTCTTTTAAGACTTCAACAGTGGACAACAAGTCTTCTCTTTTAAACTTTTCCAAATTTAAGTGAAATAAAATGTTGGTGCTTAGAGGGTTCGAAGTGAGGCAAAAAAACTACCCGGCC
>KK119123.1:190438-226039 GCA_000611955.2 Stegodyphus mimosarum
CTACAAGTTTGCAACTTCAACAATGCATTTGTGATGCTTTGCAGACAGTTTATACTGAAACATTACAAAGTGTTTCAGAAGAAATGGCATATTGCATCGATATTACACGGATGACTAAAGTCACATTGAACACTAGTGAAAAATAATAAAAAACTTTTTCTTTACAATGACATATTATTTATAATTTTCTGTTTGTAATTATGGAAAATATTAAACTTTCTAATCGGATGATTCTTTCCTCATAATCTCTATTTACATCTATCTTCTGCATATGCTTAAGGCTTATTTTAATCCCCAATAAATAAATTCCCACATATACTTATGACTTATTGGAACAACAAATCAGTTATTTTCAATTCAAATAGCACTCAACGTAATCATTTGGCCTATAAACATAATTTACATTTTTTCCCCCAAATGGACAGAAATTTTTGTTAAATTCTCCTCTTTGTCAAGTGCAGTCCATTGAAGTCTGCAATTGCAATGTAAACATAAAAAGTTACCTTGCTGTTTGATATCCAAGAACTAATATTTAAAATATTATACATCTGTTTAATGTTGTACTTTTGGTGGAAGATGAAAACAATTCACATTCTAGGCATGGCCGAAAATACTGCTGCATAGGTGATTGGAAACTGCGTCATAGTGGAATGATGAATTTTAGAAGAAACACAACCAGCTTGATAGTCAAACAACATTTATTTTTTAATGACAAATTTTTAACACATATCTTCATAACTGATAGAAGGCTAGGGGTGCTAAACGTGCCCCATAATTTTATATTTGCAATTATATTTTAAATAACGGCGAATAGCTAGCAGAGGCTGAGCGACACGCTGTTAGCAGGCAGGCAGGCGAAAGATAGAGAGACTATGCAGTTAGCAGCTATTTATTCTAGGTAGGTGCATATGTACACCTATGCAGCGATTGGTTAATTTTAGGTCTTAGTTCTCTTTGTAAGCATCGTTATGTTACTTGGAAATATTTCGAATTTAGGAGAAAAGATAAACTTAGGGGGAGAATATAAAACCTAGAATAGTCAATTTTGAGGTTGCCAATCATTTCTTAGCATAGCCATCATATTTTATTATATCTTACATATATGTATGTTTTAGATATCGTTACTTGACTCATTTCTCTAGTTGCCATGAGTTGATAGTCATATGGTGAAGAAAGTAAAAAATAATAAAAAATTATTTGCTTCGTTGGTATCAAGCTTATAAGTTATTCAGTGTGCATACAATCAGCGATGAACTTTGGTAGAAAGTTTCAGTTTGTGATGTATGTCGTACAAAAGAGGTGACTATGAAGAGAAATTATTGATCATACACATTTATGGTAATGATTGTGTTTCATTTAGTCCCAAAGTGTAATTAACAATCAGAATCATCACCTGCTTTATTATGAAAAATTGTCTACAATGCATGCGTTAATAATTTTCATTGTATACTAATGGGAGATGCTACTCTCAGAATCCTACTCTTCTTTCCCTTTTGGGGAGAAAAAAAAACATTTATTGTTGGTCTGGAGGTCCATATATTGGAAGTCTAAATTTCAGACTTTGCACTGCACAGCCACTTCATAGTGTGGGATTACCACTGTGCAAGGTCATAATGCAATTTTTTTATGCTGGATTTGGTTTGGTTTGGTTTATTACAGCAAAGTACACAAGAGCTATCTGCTTAAGGGATGGCTTTGTGGAAGACTTTCTAAGGGAAACTTGCTCATATACACATCATACATGGAGAAAACCACGAAAACGCCCATGCAGCCAGCCCGTTTGCCTGGATTGAAACTCATGTTGAAATTACCAGTATACAGAAATTTTAATGCTGAGCCACTGGTGGGCCCTTGTGGTACTGGAAGAGGCAGTAATTCACTTAATAATAGTAACATAATTCACTAGTCATCTTCACAACATAACAAATTTAAGTATTTCATCAAAACAAGTTACAAAAATACTTGTACTCGCATGTGTATCAGCGAGTCTACATAACTAACTAAAAATACAACTACAGCTACAGTTAGATACATCAAGTTTCCTTTTAAAAAAAATTGTTGTTAGAAAGTAAATAAGAGTTCAAGCATTCTGTTTTGGATAACACACACAATACTGAATATAGATATATATTTTTTAATGACATAGTTCAGAGGACAAAATAGCAAAAATCAATCTTGCAGTGAGAATTCCAGACAGTAAAGTAAGGGTCTCCTATTTTTCAAGATGTTGATAACACAAGGCAGTGCCTTCTTGTGTAGTACGATGGCTCTTTACAGAATAATTTATTCATCACTAATTGTACATTGCATTCAGAAAGCCTATCAGATATATGTTTGCAAGTTTAAACAGGCAAAAAAAAAGGGATAACTGTACACTGGCCTGCTATGCACAGACTTGATAGCAACTACACCTTTAGCAACCACACATCCCACCCACAAGTTCTGAATAACAGTAACTATTTTACTCATCACACAACTTCATCATGGCCATTATACAGACTCATCCCGGACATACATCATACAGTTGACTCTAGCAATAGAAAATGAAATTTTTTTATAACCTCTTATATTTTAGTTAAACATTTCACAGAAAATAAATAAAAAAGAATATAGCATTTTTACCACTAATAATTTTCTTCAAATACATTATATGTCGTAATTAAAGGATGTTGAAAGAAATCAAATTTAACTATTATTTATTGAAAAATGATTATCAACAATTTAGCATTATTAACATAAATTACTGCTTGCTAGTTGATTAATCTAAAAATATTTAATTTAAAGTTATGGAAATTAAAAAAATAATGGAAAAATTACCCTGCCAGTTTTGAAACACATATTTCTTGAACCCAATGCATTGTCTGTCAGCTCTGAAGAAAATGGAAACTTTACACTTTAATTTTATGGAATTTATAAATCTGTTGATCTGTACTCTTGGAAAATTGCTTGCTCCTTAAAACACATTTTTCAGATTCTGAAGGATCCAATGAGACATCTAGTGTGCTGCATTTCAGTGGCCTAGGGCATGCCATGCATGTTCAATCAGGTTCAAGTCTGAAGAATAAGCTGACCAATCTATTCTGCTTTTGCAAGTAATGTGACAAATGAAATGTTTGATGGGAACAAATATTGTCATTTACTAGCAAAAGATCTTGAGCCAAAAGCATCCCTAGATGGCCTTACATGGGGTTCCAAGAGCTTGTCCAAGTATCTGTGACCAGTTACAAAAGTAAGGATTTAATGTCATACATGCTCGATGCAGATAAGCATTGTTATCCATTAGCAAAAAATCTGGAACATGGGATTAAAAGACCTTGCCCACAAATTTGTAATGGGTTACTGAACGTCCATAAAAGATACACAACTCAATGCTTCCATTTTTTATGATTCCACCTCCAACCATGAAACTGTTTCCATAGCTCACTTCCTCCAGGTCAAAATGTCCAGAATAGATCGGGCTGTATCTGCAGATGTTAGTAAATAGAACACTTTTGAACATAATGATGACACCACCTTAAACAGACCTCTTTAGAAGATGAGAGTGGGTGAGACATAAACCATTGGTTTTTTTCACATTAAGTTCAATCTCATGAAGCCTCTGTGCAGCAGCAGACTGGTTGATTCCTGTTTTTATGGGAATTTTAAGTTCTAAAACAAACTGCCTTCAAGGCGATTCATGTTCCTTTGAACTGACTGTGACATAAAAGAGTCTCTGGAGCTTGCTATTTCGCTTAAAAGCCGTTAACAGGCTATCCACTACAAAATTCACTTCTTAAAAAGTGATTCCCCTAGTTCTTAAAGACTATATTAAATAACACTAAACACCTAAACTCTAAAAGTGCGTATATTACACAGCACACTGCCAGTTGACTAGTTTGAGCATTTCATGCAGTGGAACATGAGAAGACAGAATTAACCTTCTCACTCCCCCAAAAATATCTATACACAGGAACTTAATTTTGCATTCAGTCACAAATATTTAACATAAGTATTAATTATACTACTGGATAATGGATAAAACTTTAAAAAAGTGAGTATACTTTAACTTTTAATTTTGACAAGCAGTACATTTAATTTGAACTTACTAGTCTTAAAAAATACGTTTTTAATTTTCATACCTTCCAAGCATAGTATCTGGGTGAGCAGCAAACAATGCCGGATTAACCACAATGCGAGTGTTCTCAACAACAAGAGTTATACGTTCATCACTTGTAGATGGTGTGACTGCATTTTGGTTCACTGCAAGTACTACAGATGAACTGTGTGTCTGGGAACTGCATGAATCAGCACTTCCACCTGCATGACCACAGCAGTTATGATCCATGGGATGATTGCACACTGGCCCTGTTTGTGATGAACGATTTCTGAAAATATTTAGTATGCATTTTAGTAAGAGTTTATAAGAACTAAAGGTACAGTAAAGCAAAACAATAAAAAATAACCAGAACTCTTTTTTGCAGCAAAAATTTTACTTTGGCAAATCTTGTTAGCATGAATTAAAAATTTTATATTTATTACAAATTTCAAATAATTAACTGACGAGATTTACAATTCGCATTTTTACACTTTAATTTACATTTCTCATCAACATACATTCACACTTATTCTCACAAAGCTAAACAAGAAATTTGCTTAATTTTAAAATTTATGTAATCACTTATTTTTGTTCCTTCACACACTCGCGGTACATTTTATTTAATTCCGATAAACAAATTAAAAATAGCAATAACATACATTCACTTAAGAAATTAAGGGGAAAAAACTATCATATTACATGGACGTAATTGTGCTTTTCAGCTGAGGGGGAAAAAAAAATGTCTGAGTAACATGTTACATTGGTTGCAGGTCATGTGAAGTGATATTTTTCAAAGACGGCTGTACATATCATAAACTGCAAGCAATATATTTATCAATACAAATTAGCAACAATGAAAATAAAAAATTATCAAAATTACCACGATATTTAAAATGAAGAATTCTAGGGTTTATATAAGGTATAAAAATTTAATTCCGGAAATGCCTTTTTAAAAATATATATTGTGGAATTCTATATCAGAAAATATTGTCACCTTCCAAGTACATTTCTTGCACATTCGCACACTGACTGGGGTCGTGTTCCCATTCCTGGAAGCAAGCCTGGATTTCATTTTCTATTTCATCTGCTGAGTACAGATCCCGCATTCTCTTTCTTGCATATCAGTTATATTAGAAAATTTTCGGCCTTACAATGCAGTTTTTAATTTTGGAAATAGCCAAATATCAGAGGTACGTAGTCTATCTCAAATGAGTAGGCATGATGATTTACTTAAACCCTTTACTTGTCACATAATTGTTCCATAAGGTGTGCACTGTAAGCTAGCCCATTGTCAGGCCAAAACTTTGGCACATTTTTCTGAATAAATCCTTATCATCTCTTCACCTCTAAATAGCACTGGCTGACTCTTTGATCCTGTTAACTATATTCTTAGTGAACTGCTCCCTCGTGATCACAGAAACACATCAAAATGGTCATAAACTATGAGTACGACATATGTGATTTTTTTAGGTGTATTGAATTCACAGACTTCCATTGCATGTTCTGACATTTTGTTTTTGATTGTACTAGAAACACAAGTTTTATCATCCGTTATTTCTCTCAGAAACAGGATCTTATTTGATGAAAGATCACTCGCAATTTTGTACAGATACTAATTATTTTTTTGGAAGTAGGGGGGGGTCACAAAACACGAAAATTTAGAAAAAACACGAAAGCTACTTCAAAGATTCGACCCACAGCTCTTTCAAATACTGAGTGAATGTTCCACCAGTTACGTCCTGACAACATGCACAGGGAAAGGAGATAATTCCTTACATGCTTCTCCCTCTTAAAGGAAGGTTGGGTAGAGAGGAACGAGATTCAGTCGGCCAAATATAGATAGTGACGATTTATTATCTACTACATTTTTATCAGGCTCTAGAGTTAATATAATTCGAGGTAGATATCAGTTATGCCTTCACAGGGATTCGAATCAAAGATTTTCTGCCAGCGGACGTACTGCAAAAGGACGTACGATGGAAGTATAATTTCTAATAATTTTAATTGCTTTTGTTCATTTTTTAAAATCCCATGCACACATTTCATAGAAGTCACTGTATGTTCAAATTTTCCTTTAACAGTAGCCTTTTTCTCGATTCTGTTATCAAACATAATCAGTTTTCTGGCCAGTTTGGTTTGGTAAGGTTTATGTGATCACGGCAAAGCTCGAGGGCTATCTGCCTAAGGAGTTGTCTGACCGTATCTATCTTATATTCTTCTGTTAACATCCATGTTATTATTGACTGTTCGTTCCTAATGTCATTTATCACATTTACTCATCTATCTCCGAATTTCTTAAGCCGCTTAAATCCATTCGATATATTAACGGAATCTTCTTCATATGCCACCGACTATAAATCTGTGATTTTTCAGATTTTCATTTGAAATTTCATATTAACAGCATATAATTGTAAACATTATTCATCTTATAACATACGAAATTTCATATACTCAATCAAATTTCAATCGCCCATTTTAAAGGCCGAAAGATGCCATGTGCATACCTGTTGCTTTCCCAGTAATTAATATCCGCCTAGATCATTTGAAATTTTTGCACGTATTAGTTCATATATGTTCAAACACAAATACGCAAGGATTCACTTGATTCCGTACGCAAGGAAACTATGAGGCCGTTCCGTGAGTTAAATCGAGACATCCTGTACAGGATATTATATAAAAAAAAGGCTATTATTCCATAAAGCATTGAATTTAAACATGATTTACAGAATTTCTCAATATAAAGTAAAGATTGGTATGACAATAGTTGCAGCCCTACGACAGAACTGCTATGAAAATAAAAAAGTTGACAGAAAATTTGTGTAGATAAAAAGAGTTTACTGATTTATATCACTTTTCAGAACATATTTTCAATCCAAAAATATTCTACATATAATTCCTAACCTCCCTCCCCCGATATATACTTGAATGATAAACTACAAAACAAAATGTTGTAGCTTTGCTGACAATGTTTCATAGAGGTTAAAACAGCTCCAGTTATTACTGCAGGCCTCCTGAGAAACTCGTATATCACTGAATTTTAAGAGGGAAGATAAACAATTTTTTCATTTAACTTTTTAGTGATAATGAACATTTTACTATTAGATATTTTTCCTAAAGAGTATTTCTTATTACCAGACTATTATATCCCGAGCACTGAAACTTATAAACTCTCATAAAATGTTCTATGTTACTTTAATAACTTTGTGAGTGGAAGTACATATCACTTACAGCAAATACAGCATCCATACTTTAATACATTGGATCCATACATGTAACAATCTTTTCTAAATCCTGTACATGTAAAAGTTAAGGAATTTTACTAAATTTTTTAAGGAAACAATACCATTCTGACTAAATACACTAACAGAAAATAAAATCCCAACACCAAGAAAGAATTGTGTTAGATAAACGAAATCTGGTAGGTCCTTCTGCTCAAATTTCGTGCTAGACGAATAAGTATGGTGCTAGTAGTGCCACTAGATTTGCTTTAAATACGCGATGTAAAACTCCGTAAGCTTTATTTACCTTCCGGATTGGGCTTTGAGAGCGAGGTCTGAGTCAAGAATGCTTTTAAGGAGACTAAGAAGGCAGTATCAGCAGCTTACAGAGTTTGAATAAGGCCGTGTAATAGGACTATGAGAAGGTGGATTTTGTTTCGCGATACTGCTGAAAGACTTGACAAGGATGTATCCACTGTGCATGAGTGTTAGCAGTTGTAGTCATGGAAAGGTACTGCTTTAAGAACGCCGGGGTTCGGCCGCCACTCATAGGAAAGACCGCCGTATTCGCCGCATCTGCAGAAGACATTCGAGCTTTTGCTGACACTAAAGTCACATAGCAAACTGCAACAAATTGATTACTTGAGGGAAAGCTCTGAACCAGATGCCTAGTAGCGGCCATACCACTAACACCAACTCACCGCCATCTGTGACTTCGGCAATGTTTCAGCAAGAGCTCATTGGAGCAAGGATCTGATCGTTGGACGAGATTTGTTGTGTTCTCAGACGACACCCTTTCTGTCTTGGTACCAGTGATGGCTGTTTGTTGTTTAGAAGGAGGCCAGGTGAGCACTTGGAACCAAGCTGTCTGAGGGGGTAGAAACAATGAACGAACACCAGGAGTTATGGTCTGGGGAGCAATTTCTTATGGCAACAGGAGCACTCCAATCGTTAAGCCACATACCTTGACAGCTAATTAATATGTTAGACTGGTGATTGTACCGGTTGTGCTGCCTTCTTAAGCAATATTCCAGGGGGAATTTTCCAACAGGATGACACTCATTCCATACTGCTGCTATCTTCCAACGTGCGCTAGAGACATGTTGCCTTGGCCAGCAAGATCAGCCGATTTTTCTCCCATCGAGAACGCATGGGACATGACTGCACCACAAACGCGGCGTCATCCACAACCAACATGGGAAGCTACTGATTTGACTGATCTAGTGCAACAGGCATGAAACTCCACCTCACAAAATGAAATACGGCACCTTTACAGTACAATGCATGCGCGTTTCCATGTTTACAATTCTACATCGTGGCGACTACAGTGTTTTTTAATATATCACCATTTCCACATTTGAAATGGCTCTTCTCGCGCATACGCTGACCTGTGACCTTGAAACAATAATCAAATAAATATATTACCTAGACAAATGCTTTGACTACATTTCATTCCTCTAAATTGATTTCTTCTTTGTGCCGGGATTTCATTTTTCATCCAGTGTCAGATTTACGCATAAGCTACACAAACTATAGCTTACGGCCCCCCCCAAATTGTACCATTTCCCATATAAAAAATTGTCCCATGTTCATATAAAGGGCCTTGTATCTCAAATAGCTTAGGGCTTCATCAAATCCGGCCCTGTTGCCTTCACATACACTGTTTCTTATTAGCAGATAAAATCTGTTATTTCTCTGTCGAGAAATATATACATAATTATTTCATGAACATTTCGCAAAAGCGAAATTGAAATACATGGTGGTAGGAATTTTTTCTTTTCTTAAAAATATTGTTATTAATTTCTTCTAAATTTCCTGTCTTTTGTGTGACAATTGAAAAATTTAGATAAAATTTTCGAAAGTCGCAGCTGTAAATTAATTCGCATTTTTAAGCAGATTAATTTTGAATTTTATTCGTATGTCAAGGGCTTAGAAATATTCTGGGGGGGGGGGAAGTAAAACGTTTAAATTTTTATCCAAATACTTTCGGCCAAATTATGCTGAGAAAATGAATTTCCAAGACTGAAGAACTTTAATTGTGCACTTCGTTAACAAAATTTCATTCCCATCTCTTTTAGTTTTAAATGCGTATTTAAAAAAATAACCCTTTTAAATTTGTTTTTTGTTAAACGCAAGTCACAAATTTTGCTTTGGGGAAAAAATTACGTACATTTCCCTTTTTCTCATTATACGTAGAATTTTAAACATCAGAGAGTCTTTTAGTATTCAGATTAGTCCACTTCTATTAAATATATCATCTCAGCTTAGATTATATTAACTAGAAGCGAAATTTGTTTACTAATCGCAAAGTATTAGTACAGTGTTTACTTCCAAATATGCAATTATCCAACGATAACGAAAAAGAGCGCACCGCAAATCATTAACTGCCTCAAGGCCAAAAGCTGAGAGAAGCGGTGCTTTTGAACTAATTGTTTACCTTATTTTAGAATTAAAGAGCTTTGCGAACATAATGCATCTGCTATAATACTTAAAGGGAAGATTTAGAAATGTAGTCAAATAGTGCTTTATTTTATATGTAAAATTACTCACATACATATGATTGAATTACCTTATTATGATTGGGTTGCTTAATTTAATTATAATAAAACATTCATTGTCTGCCAGTTAGAGAAGGGACGTCTCTATAGAGTTTCTGCAGGAAATTCATTTGCGTCTGGATTACAAATGGGGAAAACATTCATTAAACAAATATTTCATACTGGAAATAGAATCCAAGATGAACTACTAGAGTCTCTATGACCCATTTCGTTGCTTACTGACCACCTCTGGCAAGAAGCAGAAGGATTCATTTTATTTACATACGTACCAACTTACGTTTTATAGAAACAGTTCTAATTACTTTGATCTACCTAAATAAAAAGGATGCTTTAAATAATTTTACAAATATACAGAAATAAAAAATAACTACATCAAGCAATTTTTCAATTGGGTTATTGAAATCAACACGTACTCCAACTATTGTTTATGCTAGATTTAAAAGGCTGACAATCTTGAATAAGGGGGAGATTTTTCACGCGAAACCGTGTGGTTTTTCATTCTGTGCAGCGACCCGATTTCAAGAGAACGTCAAACTGACTTAAAACTCATTTCATTTTCCATGATTTTGAAGTAAAATATATTAATATTTAAATAGATATCCTAAATTTTACTTATTTATTTCTTTATTTTTTGGCTACCTTCATTTCGTTTTGCGTCTTGCTTTCTTAAAATTTTATATTGACAAAATCCTGAATAGGGAAGGAAAGCTTTTATTTACCCGCATTTTAGTACTTTTAAATATGATGAAAATAAAATTAATAATTAAAGTCAAACCATACAATTATTTAGTTAATAACAAACTACAAATATAAAATATTATGGCACGTGCATACGAATGTCACAAAAAAAAAATCGAAATCACAAATTCATTTTGACTTCGTAATTTACGCGGATTCCATATTTTCCACAAGAAAGCAGTTTTTGAGAGCTTCTTCACCAAATGTCTCAGGTGGTCATATTGGTCTCAGGTTGGCTCAGTTTAACGGGAGAAAGGACGAATCCACGTCAGTAACTACGAAATAAGCAAGGTTACTACGCTACAAGGTTTGCGCTTTTGTAACGTCACTGACTTCTAGTCAGCTCAAAAACAACTACTCTCTTTGTTTCTTTTTCTCCCAATGACGTCAGATTTAGGAAGAGCCTAACCTTGCTTGTCTACTGACTGTGGAAATAAGTGGCTAAAAATTAAAAAACTGGGACATTCAGTTACCTAACAGGAGAGATGAAGAAAGTTGACCAGAAAATGACCAGGAGAGTTGGCAGTTATTTAAAGGGTACAAAACCAGGATGAGTTTAAGAATAATAAAGTAATGAGTAGCTCACTTATTTTTAGATCCAGGTGTTATAAGACTAGCTTTTTGCTGAGTTCCAGCAGACAAAGGAGGTGAATCTCGTGAACTGCCACTACTAGAAGGTGATGAAGATTCAGCATGGTCACCCATTCGGCTCACAAGGCATGGCTTCAGCTTAGGTGAATTACTATACCTAAAAACACACACACAAAAAAAATTCAGAATGTATTCATAATGAAAGTTTAGATGAACAAAAATTATGTTTACAATATCAAAGAAACGGCAGATTTACAGCGGTTATCCCCCTCCTCCCGAAAGTACACAACCTTTTTGATTAAAAAAAAGTCTTAAAAAACATACGGTGCTATAATAAACAATGCAGTCGGGCACATATTAACATTAGAATGAGTGAAAGGCTTTACTTACATGTTTCCTACATGTTATTTAAGGGATGAGGGCAGACTCAACAATAACATAATATCTCAGTGTCGTTGTCTCAAATCATATATTACACACACTATAACTTATAGCGTATGAATTGTTTAAATTAGTGTATATCTACAAAGCAAACGAAGCGCTGACTGAAAGCTTTAAACAGATAAGTCAACATTAGTACGGAAGTTTCAAATATCCATAGCTACTTAATAAAAATCATGGAATATAAGAACACACAATTAAGGAAAGCTGATTATATATAAATGAATACGTGAATCGTTTTGCAAGAAGAATAACGAAAAAAGGGGTTTTTAAAATAATTCTAAGACATATTAAGTAATATACATGTATATAAATAAAAATTAGATTAATAAAGTTAAAGAGGAGTGATATTTGAAATTTAATTTATTGCAGGCGACTTGAGTACTGATAAATGAATGCTTTAATAGATCTAGGAGAAATAATTTCATTCGCATTGTTCATTTATATATCTAACTTCACAGAATAGCTTAAAGCGGCTCAACAATATCTTAACATAACAAAAAGATGATTTAATTTTCAAAGTTAATGCTTTCTCCAGACATAATGAGACATGTCTAGACCCTCTGCTTAGATCGCTGTTCATAAGCCTCTACTGACATAAGGTTCATGTTCAGTAAACAGGATTTGATTTCAACACAGCGCATATAGAATTTTAAAAGTATTTTCAGAATATGACAGCTAAATTTCCGAATTATTTCTAAATTTGTTGATTGGGATTTAAAATAAGATTTCTCCGCTGTGAGATATATAAAGAAATATAACGGAATTCTTTACAGCATATACAAACCTAAACACTTTATATATTTGGAATATATATTAAATTAATAAACAAAGGGAAAAAATCAGTGCATCAAAGAGTTAAATGTGATTATTTCATTTGATCAAAAATTACAAAAAGGAAAGGAAGTTACATCTGCATCAGGTTCCCAGAATGCTCTTCGCATTACTAGATATGTGAAAAAATTTCATAACGAAAAGGGAGATACGTAACAGGAGGGAAAAAAAAAAAAAAAATTCATTCCTTTTAACTGCAAAACTCAACTTCTACATTATATCTTTGAAATTTTACAGTACGGATTAATTCCCTTTCAACGTCAAATAAATTTGTGGAAACATGCAACAAGTTGCAACAAAATTACTGAAAAAATAAATTTTGGTATTTCGCAATTAATATGTTATGCTGCCTTTAAAAATATTTTTTTATAAAAAAAGTTTCTTTCAAATTAAAACAACAATAGAAAAAATCAGCTGCTCACATCGAAATTCCAAATAGGAACCTGTTCTGTACTTGCATTATGTTACCACATTACCACCAGGGGATACAAACGGATTGCGGAACTCGCATACAATAGGCGCCGCTTAATGTGTTCGTGATAACATTAACCGAATGACAGCCTTAAACGAGGAGGAAAAAAATTCCTTTAAAACAGCACTGAAATTCGACTAATTTAATATGACTAAAAAAATACAAACAGGTACTTTCACAACATTTTAATTATGAAAATGAAAAAGCCTGTTTGTAACTATTCACTATGTCTTTAATGCATAAGTCCATTTATGAAGTATTTATAACGTTTCCGGAAATTATTTGACCGCCGCTATCTTAATATCGATCGAAGGATATCCCTCATTGGAAGAGAACATGCCAATGTAAAATGTATCCCCCACAAAAAAAAAAAAAACTTAATATGACTTATATATTTTCAAGGATTTTTTTTCCCCAAAAGAAGGAAGAGGGAACGGTGCAGCTCCTGAAGAAGAAAGACCTGTGTCTAATCGCCTTCAAAATCGATACAGTATTCAAAATCTACGCCAAAATAATGTTGCTTTGTTGCCCAATTTTAGATGTTTGACTAAAATCTAAACCCAGTGGTTGGGTGACTTAATCCTGTACTTGGCGATATTTCTGTCACTTAGAAATTTTTATAATCTGTTTTGATTTATTTTAAGACTTAATGTCATCCTAAAACAAATTTATTCTATAACAATTTGATCATATTAACTGCCTCAGTAATCACAATAAGTGATGTATTTTCCATATTTTCGGGTGCAAACAGCCGGGACTTCATCAGTTCGATTACAATTTCCGAATGATTATATTAACGGCGATCACATTGAGCAGCGTCTACTGTATACATACATAACTGTTGCTCATGACTTTAAGCCAGATTTTCTTGTTTATTCGTGAAAAATGTGCATTCGGTGTTAACAAATATATTCATTTTACGGCCCTATATAATTAAGAGGAGCATGGGAGAAATCGGCGAGTACAACGTCATGAGCTGCCCTTGTAGGAATCATTTATAAATATTGCATATCCAAGCACAGAGAAATAACAGCAAACACCGTTTGTATCAACTTCTAAAAAATAATTTTTACAATAAAATATTATAATGTCACTTTCTCCATGCATATATATCACTTAATTTATTGCAATTTTGTCCATGAAAAAATTTCACTAACAAAATACATTAATAAACTGATATATTAAACTATCAAAACACTAGTAAAGAATAATTAATATTAGTAAAGGAATATACTATACTAAATTAGCACTAAAGTAATGCTATAATTTTTTCCCAAAGTGATTAGATTACAAATGTTTTACTCTTTTAAATTTAGCAAAATGCAAAATTTATTATGAACTAAGTATATCTTTAAAGATAAAAACACACCATGCTGACCTCTTCATACAGAATTGACGATTCCGACATCAAAGCACAAGAGGCAGCCTCTGGGCCTAATCTAATTAACAGCTCATCAACTTCCTAGTTCATCTTTTGTTCATACCTGTTATTTTTTAACTTGCAATTGAGCATATTAAATTTAAGCTTTAACTCTTAGTATATATAAAAAAATTATATCCTTAATTGATAGGTTAATCATATATCAATTTTCAAAGCTACTAACTTATTCTACAAGGGGTAGAGCCTAGGCTCAGCCTAGGTACCCTGGTGTAGCAAACACCGTTCCACAGGGGAGCACAAGACGGCGCAAATATCGACGAAAGAAAGGTCTGCGCTATCGATTCTGTCCAATCTTTTTAACACTGCGCCCACGGCAGGCTGTAAAAAAAAGGAACACACCGACCACTGCGAATAAACGTAATACAATCAGGGGAATTCCATCCAAAAATGAACCAAATGCCTAAACACAAATGTAGAAAACGCGCTCATGAATCCTCTTATTTGAATAGTTTACTGCTAAACTTTACAGATTAATAATTAGCAAAATTCATCCTTTGTCTGAAGTCAATAACGAAGATTAATTCCCAGCTATTAATTTTCAAGTTACCGTGCCACTTCTGCATCAGTGAAGTCCCAGATAAATAATCAAACATTCAAAGAATTTGCATTCTTTTGCATTACGAACACTACAGATTAATTCGGATATCATGCAGTTGCCTAAAACCGTAAGAGAATTTCATGAACGGGAACAGCATAATAATTAGTGACCCTTCAGGCGTCAAAATCTGCATCTACGAAGAATGCTGAGTGCAAACGCTTAACAACCAACTTAAACATAAACTAAACTTATGGATAATGAGTGAGCTTAGAAACAAAACAGGGCAAAAATGTTTAATTTTTCAGAAAAATATAAAGGTCAACGTTAGTTGAAAATCTCGGAAATATTTTTTTTAAAAAAAGGGGGGGATTATTAATCCTGAATATATAAGTTAAGGAGTACTCAGTAAATAAATATACGTACAAAAATGTACATTATGTGATTCATGAACATTTTGTACGTACCGATTTCACTGCTGATTTACTTTGTTACGTATTTCTCCTTTCGCTATGAAAATAATAAATGCTTTTTATAGTGACTTACAGCAGGTTACATGTTACAGGCTCCAGGACGTAGTACGATCTTATGTATAATAGGTGAAGAAGTTGACGGCAATTATGACTAGCATTTCGAGGGTGATAAATCGGAGCGCAATAAGAAATCCAATTGCAAGGAAAAACCTTAACTCAAGTCAGGCACTTCCCATGAGTAAGTATGATGTTAAATACTCGCCGCCGAGGAAACCATGTGTAAGGAGCTGTGTTAGCGTAGTACTGACGTCAGAATCATGAAGTTTCTGAAAGTAAGGAGTTAAAAAAAAAATACCTCTCGATTGGCGGGAAGGGGGAAGAATTTTACAGAACTGGGTGTCATATAAAACGTAGAAAAAGGTAGTAACTATTAAGATAAGTAATAACGAAAATAAGGGGAAAGAACAGAGAGTACAAAGTAGACTATTTAAGCAACAAAACGAAGGTAAATTAATCTAAGCGAAAGATAACTGCTCCAGGTCATTTTTTTTATTTACACTATCGTGAAAGTTATAATCCAGTTGCGGTACAGTTTCGTTGTTCACATTTTCAATATTACTGAATTTCTTTGCAACTTTATCCATGTATTTCGTTAACATTTTAATTTTATATATGTCGTGGATTGCACTATTACTTATAAACTATCGACTAGCTGTTATTTGTCTCAGTGTTGCGTTTTGAAGCACTTGCTGTTTATTAAGATTGGTTTTACATGCGTAACCCCATACAGGACAAGTGTAAGTGATTATGGGTCACAATATGGCCTTATACAAGAGTAATTTATTAACTGCAAATAAAAGTGAGTTCCGGAAAATGAAGAGGAATACTACAGTAACATAGACTTGGAAGCAATGTGTGTGAGTTTTTGTTCAAGAACAACACCGAAGTATTTAATCTGCTCGGCCTAAGAGATGGCAGTATACATATGGTAACAGTCATGTTTAAATCCAGGTTTCTTTTCCTGGCGAAGAGAACTGCTTCGGACTTGTCCACATTAATAGATGCATTTCCATTTTTGAAGCCACGACTCCAGTGAGCGAACATGTTGTAGTGGTTAGATGACTTATCTCAGGGATGCATTTGGAGTTATAATCGTTGTGTCATCAGCATACATGTTCAGTGTAGTGCTGTGTGGTATGGTCATTCGCATAAATAAAAAATAGTACTGGGCCAATCAAACTTCCTTGGAGGACGCCCCCTAATGGCATTCATTTTGATTATAATGAATGTAGCATTCTGGTCCCATGCCCGCGTTATAAAAAGCAGCTTTGTTTGTTTAACCGAATACGGCAAAGTGAACGAAAGTTACCTGCCGTTGAGAAGATCTTTATGAGAGAGAGGAACTAGCTCGTATTTACATGACCATGTGGGAAAAATCACGAAAACACTCATGCAGGCAGCCCGTTCGCTGGTATTCGAACCAGCGCCAAACTGTAGTGTTCATTAATTTGTTCGCTCGACGGTAAGGTATCAAAATGTCGGAAGTTAGGGGGAAAAAACAAGACAGAAAGATAGTCACAAATCACTGTGTGTCAAATACAACTAAGAAAATATCCATAACCGTCCAAAGTTCTGCAGAGATCAACAGAAAAATTCTTACATCAGTTGCAACAGTGCTGCGAATCTCCGAGAAAAGCAAAATAGCGTAAGACAGTGCGACTTAAACTACAAGAAAAGGCACAAGTGACTCGACAAGCATGCGGAATATGACCGGAATATCATAGCCAGTCACCAACGACGAAGCAGAAAGGCCTCTAAAACCCTGTAAGTCGACCAAATTCGGATATCGTGGTTTTCACTATGTGTTATTAGCAAACAGGAACTGGTTTGCCTTACAAATTCCTCCACGAAGACATCCTCCCCTTCGGCCCACATATGGTTTGACGTATTCATTCAAGCATACACAACAAATCAGCTTTAACAGAATGTATATGAGAGATAACCCGTTACTGAGTGCAGCAATTTTAACATTCATTGCGTTAAAGTTTTAGTTTCTGATTTCGATTACAAAAATATTCCGCAAAATATAAACTAGAAGTTTATGCATTAAAAAAATCCGCCAAATAATTTGTATTGCGGCAAAAGGGAATATTATTACAAAGGATACTGGGATCATATTTAAAAAAATGCATTACTTCGAGGCGAACTGAGCTTCAGAAATAAATGAAAACCTCGATGCACATGATGGACGAGCAAAACGCGTGACCAGCCAAGCTTTTACGCATAGGTTTTAATAATTTCGAGTAGTTATTCCTTAAAAACGAATTACATATCCCCTCGAATACCGATGAATAATATATGAATGATAGCGGAGAAGAACAAAAATAATATGACACTGGTTAATAAGACAGTTCAAATCACGATGATCGACAAATTTCATCCTTCCTAGTCTCAACGAATATATGGCAGTCTCAGCGAGCAAAACAAAAACTTCAGAATCGATAAATGAAACGAGGAAGCAGCAAGCCGTCATCTATTTTCGGACTTTTTATGAGATTAACAGAGAATTTTCAACTATCGAAACGAAAGGTGTCTGGAATAACAATAATCTAAAAAGCTTCAATCTGCACAAAACCGGTCGGAGGAAGACAGCGGTTTAATCTACAGTGTCACTGATAGAAGAAAAAAGTGTCGATTCCTTTTTCCATGAAAAATTACTTCATAATTCATAAAGAATATTCAAACATCTAGTCGATACCCACAAATAAATAGATAGAAAAAGGAAAACATTAATTTGAATGATGCTGAAATCTTTTTAATTGATTCAGACATAGACAAAAGAAAAGAAAGATAGTGCTACAGCACTTATTCCTGTCAAACAATACTAAACAAGAACTCAGGGGGCAAAGGTAAAAAATAAAAAAATAAATAAATACAACTATACAATTTTTTTTGTTAGAGTATTTTCATATAGCAAAGCTTTTAATCAAACTAAATGCTTTACTCAAAAAATGAGCTAGGTGACTTCATTCTTCTCGATTTGTACTCATATATTCAATATATCAGATATATCAGAATTTGGCTGAAGAAGCACCTATGAAATAATAATGTTACGTCCTACGGGTTCGCGGATATGGAGTGATTGATGACAATACTGGACGAAGAATCAAAACACAATTCATTCGTCAGTATTACACAGGACAGTTCCAAAGACGCGTTACAGTCATCGAAAAACTACAACAAACACGCTGAAACAATCACGCTATCAGGCTATAACGGTGAAGACAGCTTCACGGCAAAGCACTACAGTTCTCGACTTAGTCGACCGCTCTCGAGCTAATCTTTAAACTAAAGACATTACTACTGAACTTTGTTTTTGAGCTTAGAAATTTTGTTGCACTTCTTGTAAGCTTGAAAATTTCGTGAAGCGAATCCAGTACAAGTTAACAAATAGATGAGACGGTTCTACTTTCACATGCATGCAAAATTTCTCCAAAGGGATCTCTGTTTAAAAACCTGCTTCAAAAGCAGAAATTTATGCGTCATTAAACTAAAAGTCAAAAGCTGAATACTTTTGCAAGATACGACAACCATATCAAAACGTAATTTATAACAAAGATTCTACTTTGTGTACCGCGTTTAAATAATGTAAATAATGTACTCTGTAGCAAGATAAAACGTTTTATTGTAAGGTCACCCGTAAAAAAGCACTCTTGATGGCCTTGCAAAAAAGCTAACAATAATTTTTTTAAAAAGTGCGCCCATAAAAGAACAGAAATTAGCAAAAATACTTAAACACATTTTCACAAACCATAAAAACATATTGAGACTTTGCGATGAATTGTGAGTGCTAATCAGGATACAAAACAACTCCTTCTACCTCCAGGGAGAAAGAAGTTTATTCACGTTATATACGAAAAAAAAAAAAAAAACACGAAAACATATTGCAGTCAGCCCCTTCGCTAGGATTTGATTTCGGATGAAACTACCAGTGTTCAGCGACACAACCGCTTGACTGTTAGTGAGCCTACGAAGAGAAGAGAAGGGTTGGTTAGTTTAGATTAGACTAGAATATTCAAATAGGGTTGCAGACGTTCGCAAAATGCCAGGAATCTTTCAATATCTGAGTGATTCACTCCGTCGCCGATGTGACGCCTGTATGCAGCTGGTTATCACTATATGAACATTTGTTGTAAAGTTTATAAGAATAAACATTCTTCATCCTTTAATTATTCGCATTTATCGTGTTCTCCATTTTCATCAAGTAGACCCCAAATTCATCAAGTAGACCATCATTTCGCGACCCCAAATTGTATGGTGAAATTTGTTGGTTTCTAGTTCTAAAAGTTCTAAAACTCCTTACAATTCTGAATATTAGTTTTGTTACACCCTGTATAAATTTTGCAAGAAGGTGCAAGAAATTATTCCTCGCTGACTGCCGTGCCGAAGGGCCCGGGTTCGAATCCCGGAGAAAGCACTGGATATTTGTAAATGTATAGTGTCGCTGCAGCATGGCGGCACTCTAAATATGCGGCGAGCCGAAAGTCCTCTCGTGCGGTTTGTGGGAAGGGGAGAGGGGTGGGAGACATTCGGACCCGTCTCCGCGGGGTGCTCTCCATCAAAATTGCGGACGAAACTGAGCTAAATCGCACTGTCACCTGCATGGTGCTCGAGCACCAAGGCTGTTGCCAACGACAGGCGTATCTTGCGCTGCTTGCCACGAGGAATTTCGTAGGCTTGGGCTGATGTTATTGTCAGACAAGTGAGCACAAGTAACAACAGAAATGGTTTCTTATGCATCGTGCTTGCATGTGCTTTAATGAAACGTTTGCCGAATTTGAACACTTTCTAAACAATAATTTTCTAATGTTGTTGTTGTTGTTAAAACACTAAATTTTTAGCTCCTTGCTCTCATAAAAGTACCCCATATTTTTATTGGAAAAAATTAATAGAAACCAAATTCTTACAGGAAATATGCAACTAGTTTTTATTTTAGGGCAAAAAAATATGTTGATACAAAAATAAGACTTATTTATTAAACTTTACCAAAAACCTATGTTTGCAGCTCCTACATTTTGGACTTTCTAGATATATATTAATGCCAAACATGCTGTTATCTCATATTTTTATTGGACTGGTTTAGTGCCACTACTAAATTCATTAATATTACAACTATTATCAGAAAGGTTTTTACTGTTCGTTTCCACATTGTAAGCAAGAACTACTAAGACCTATGTGGTTTTTCGAAGTACTAAAGATGAAAAGTCAACTTTGCGCGCGTGGGGAATTGAACCATAAATGTTACAGTTGCTGACTCCATGTGTTAACCATTCACACCCCGAAAGCATACAAGGAAGAAATGTCTTTATAAATTAACAACAGAAGCTAGCAGCATTTTTCAAATATATAATAAACTATAGCAAATGTAACACTAATAAAAAAAGTAATAAGTTTATTAGTGAAGATCATATTTAGTGTCACCTTCGCAACCATTTCATCAAATATCAAAATTTACCAACCGAGTAATACTTTTTTCTCTCCAGTTGCGCACGACAGTTCCGTTATAATCATAAAAGACAACATTTAGAAATTAGATTCATCATGGAATATACATTATTAAGTTGACGAGTCATTAGATTTGTCGAAGCTGCAAATGTGAAAAATACGCAATGCCCTCGCCAGGATTCGAATTCCGGGCCTCCCGATTGCTAGCCGGATTTGCTTTCTAGTTACACTACGAAAGCACGCAGTTGGGAGGGAGAAATACAAAGTTTTATTAGGTTAGGTCAGGTCATTTGAATACGGAAGATGGGCTATCTGCCTACGGAGAGTAATTTATGTTGAAACTTTGTCAATTTGCCCAACAGATAGCAAGCAGCATTTGTCAAATTATTTTTTTTTTAAAAATTGTTGTGTCTTGTAATTGAGTATGCCCTGTCTGTTAGAATGAAAAGCATGCGCATTAGAACGAAGTGGCATGTAGTGTATGGCTGTACGAACACAGAAATATAATAAATATAAATACCATTCTTGTAAATTAAGTCTTTTCAGAACGCGACATACACAAGGTATGGCAGACCAGAATATTTCTTCATTTTCGTGACAGAGACCACGTCAATGCTTTCGTAGAGAATTTTCAAAAGGAAACTAACTCACTCACGTTACACATTGGATAAATTATGAAACTAACTATGAAGCCAGACTGTTCGCCTGGGATCGAACCCAGGTCGATCTCCCAGCATTCAACGGTCATTTGGCCACTATTGGGGCCAAAGGTTTACATAGAAAAAATTATATATGTTATGCACTGTCATCTACAAAATGCGAGTTTAAAAAACACGGACTAAATTTATTGAGTAATATTAATACTGCGAATACCTTACAACGAATTCAACGACTATGGCGAATGTATTATAAAATTAAGAGCATTTGAGACCAGAAAATCCAACCCTGTATCCCCCCCCCTGAAAATAAAAGGAATGAGAAAAAAAAATTACTTCCACAAATTACGATTGCTAGAACTTCTTCTATTTCTGGTCTCAAAATCATACGCCAACAATTAGGAAATAATTTTATTTTTCAGGCAACTCATCCAATATATTTCGAAATCTCGAAAACATTTTCAAAATCCCTCCCCTTGCATGCAGCCACTTCCTGGCGGAAAATACAACTTGAAAAAAAAAAAAAAAAAATTGGGGGGGGGCGGAGTTAATTTTTGTCGTTAGTACAGTGAAATTTTATACATAGCAACGCTATTTTCTTTTGCCAAAGCAGGCAAAAAGTTCTCGAGAACTTTAACGTAATTAAGCAACTACCCAACGTAATATAATCGGTAAATAAAAATTAAAGCTTTAAGCCTAATATATTTTAAAAAACTAAAACTCGACAACGTCTAGACCAAGATGTTTTGAACTAAAATTTCCTAAACAGAGGCAAACTATTACATTGCAGAAGACTTGGGCAGGCAGGGATGACTTTATTTTACCATATATATGTTCCGAAAGAGTTCCCCCCTTTTCTTTATACATTTTTTATTACCGAAATATAACTCTTTCGTAAAAAGACTTAAAATATCGTTTATAACCAAAATGTTTTCTGTCCATCTACAACGGTAAATGAGAAAAACAATAAAAAATTATACACACAATTATAGGGACATTTTAAACTGCAAGATCAAATTCTCTTTCACCGTGATCTTGGTGTTCATTAATAAGATGTTCGTAGAATTTCATCACCTTGTTGGACATATTAGAAATTTTTCAGTAATATTAAACATTATTCGCAACTTTTATATATGGCTAAAGCCACGTTATAATTCCCTGAAGAATAATCATATTGATATGAACGAGGGAGTTCAAAAAATAGTGTACAGTAATCAACAACCCAAAGCTCAAGGTGATATAAAAATAAAGAAAAGGAGCACAGAATAAAAGGAAACTGCGAAGATGCGTTAAGAGCTGGAAAAGTAGTGTTTTCCAGTGCACCATCAATTTCCTTCTTCCCAAGATAGACGCATTTTGAAAAATGAGGTTCTGAAACATCACACAAAAGAATAGCACACCTAAAGACAAATACCAAAAGCGGAGTATTTTTTTTCTCATAACGTAGAAGTTTAACACAAACAGCTGAACTGCGAATCAATAGGCGACATGGGAAAATCTGTTCTCTTAAATTCCTGCAGCAGAAAGAGTTCTTTACTTTTACTGCATATGGCTATAAAATGAAGTGCACCTATCATCCAAGCTAATTTTTTAACATCACTAATAAATTACCGGACTTCTTTTCTAACCCTTCACCTATCAATATGAAAACAGCAACATCGTAGGAAATTTCGAAGGCACTCTCCTCCTTGCGGTAAGCCAATAACAGAAGCTTTTGAACATAAAGTGCCCTTTCTACGCTTAACACTTTAGTTCAACGCAATTCGTACGTTCTTGAAACCAATTTAGGCACAAAGAGATGAAAACAAAATTTGTCAGTTGTTTTTTTAACTGGTCACCTGTAGGTGTTTATACACGGCGGCTAGGACACAGATAGAAAAAGGAAAGAAAAGAGAGGAACTTAGCTTATTGAGAGGTAAACATGCAATAAAGAAAATACACTAAATCTTTGAGGAAATGGGCCAAATAGGTACTTACAGCGAACTCCGCTTATAACGAGTCCACGGAAATAACAAATGAACTTTTGAGTACCATCCAATTCCCAGTAAACTTAATGTTGTTTTACGTAGCTATAGCGAAACATGATTATGGATAAAAATCGGATAAAACAAACTTTACGGATAAATTGATTTTTTAACCCCAAAGGGCTATTAGTTTCGAAACATGATTTTGCGTTGTTTCACTTTTCATTCGAGTCTGTTCCATTCGGAAAAAGGTAATATATTATTCTTTCATATTTAATCGACCTGTTATTAATTGACAAGCTAAATTAGTTAAAAGCAATAGATACAGTTTTTAAATTACTATTATTATTTTACGTTTTGGTCCAATTGATTTAAACAGAAATGCACTTCATTCATGATATATCTAATTAAAAACCTTAAATATTTTTATAGAATTACATTGTATATTTTTTCACTTTTTGAATATATAGGAGATATTAACGCTCCCATGTTAGTCTAAATGCATATTCATTAATATTCTATGAAATGTTTCGATATTCCACCTGGGTCATTTATATCAATAATCTCTATTACCATATTAAACTTTGAAAGAGCCCTTTTTTGAGTGATCGTTAAAATCCGAACTCTTTTAGATTTATTTTTATCTTTTTTTATTTTTTACATATTTTTACAGAGTTTTGCCAAGTTTTAAGTGAAAATTTACCAACCTTTAAAATATCCATGTTCAGTTCATGTGACTATAGCACACATAGCATAAAACACATTTATCTCACATCCACTTTCCTGCATCTTCTAAACAAAGGGAACTTACAGAAGTTCTTAGATTGCACTATGAGATACAGCTTTGTTCAAGACTGCTATTGCAGAAATTTTCGCTATTCAGGAAAGCAGTAGACGTTGAATCACATAAACTGCTATAAGGATTCTGTTTAATCTTCCAATTCTTAAACTTTATGCCAACCTGATATTTCAGAACCGACCAATCACAGCGAAGCATACATGAATTGTCATTCACTCGACGATTTCGCGGAGTCAGCTGCAAATTCTAACACGTGCATCTTTAACCTTCCCTGATTGGCTGCGGCTTGAACCCTGTTCTACAGGTGCAGGGGGAGTTAACGATTTTCAAGCCTCAGGCTTTCAGTTTATTTGATTATGGCAAAGCACGCAAGGGCTATCTATCTGCCTAAGAATAGGAATGCCTTCATAGAGGACTTCCTAAGGGAAACTGGCTTATATCTATATTACACATGGAGTAAATCTTGAAAACTACCGTGCAGTCAGCCAGTTTGCCTGAAATCGAATCCACATCGAATTACCTGCATTCAACGACTTTACAGCTAGGCCACTGGTGAACCTTTTAAACATCTTAGCACTATGACAGTAATTATGATTAGGATATCACGTGAATGCTCCTTCTTTAGGGAATGGCAACTTTTGATCTTAATCGGTTTGTTTTATTTCAATATTTAAAATGCTTTCCAAATATTCTTTTCTGGATGGGTATTTTGCATTCTTTAGGTCTTTTGCAAGATTTAAGTTATTCTCTATAAAGATTACTGCATCTTTGATTTACAATCACACATACTTTTGCGAAAATGAATGCGTTTTATTCAGACGTAGGAGAGGACAGATTAGTGACGAAATTATCATCCTTTTTCACCTTGAGAAAATTTGAATTTCTTTGACTTCACTCTGTATCGGTGAAAATGTATGTCACAAATTCAAGCGTACGGCGAATTGCACACACAAAGCTTTTTGTTTCAAAAATAAGGTAAATATTGTCCGGCAAATACAGAATGGATGTATGTATATATCAATATATGCCGGGAATAAAGATCGACCATAAAAGGGACAGAGTGGGCGATTCAAAAATTGTGTGGTGTTTCTGTGGTATATTGTATTTTAGTGCATCGCTCAGCATATTTTTCTTTACCTACAATAATCAAGAGTAACTCACTTTTCAATCCTCTATGTAATTTCAATGAGAAAAAAATAAATTTTGCCAGTTATAGTATGCATGCTTTTTTGTAGTTTCTCGTGGTAACCGAGGGGCGTAGAAAATGCCCAGTATTGGAGAAAGTGCATTTCAACTGGGAAAATAAGTTACATGCAAATTTTTGAAATCATTGACTAATTTTTATGGCAGCACACACGGAAAAAAAGCTCGTCACGTCTTTTGTACGTAAACCGTTACCGCAGAAAGACAACCTTAATTGAAGATTCTCAAAACCTATGTATGATTTGCAATCAGCATAAAAGGGACAGAGTGGGCGATTCAAAATTGTGTATTGAGCTATGAAAGAATTTTTCTGTTTATAGGCAACAGTACCTCTAATTAGGGAGCGTATGCAAGGAAGAAAATCCAAAGAAAATACATTACGCGTAAAATTCAGCCCTTTTTTTAAGAAAATAAAATGGTTCCTTGATTTCAAATAGTTTTCATCTCAACTGAAATACAGGCCAATGACAGGCTTTACCAGCAGGAAGTTTATTATGCGTTTGTCTTTCATTATAAGGCTACTTGCTCGGATGCGCAGACCAAACCCGCCCCAACATCATTTGGAATCTCAGCGATTTCTTCTTCTACGCATACCTAAATTCACTGCCCTGTTGCTAAGCGAAAGGGGAGTTTCTTCATTTAGGTCGGCAATCTGTTAAGATATTGGCAAAACGTGTCGACTCATAGGTTTAGAGGAACTTTTAACTGTCATCACCAATGAGACCGTAAAATTGCCTCTAGACTAAAGTTGCCTGGCACGTGAGGAGGGCTATCTGCTAAGGGAAGGGATGCCTTCGTGGAGAACTTGCGAAGAGAAACTGGCTCGTATACACGTTACACATGGGGAAAACTACGAAAACGCTTCGCCGGAATTCGAACTCCGGACGACCCACCAGTGTTCAGCGACTTTACCGCTCGGCCGCTATTGAGCTACCAATTTTCCCGGATGAAAAGCGGCCTAGTGGCAACAATGAGTACGAGTTTCCCAGTTAAAGTTTAATTTTTATTACACGGCAAAATTTCAAACTTTATTTGCAAAAACATACCATATAATACCTTAAATCAATTTAATACAGCGAAAACGCTTGCTATAAAGGGAAAAAATTGGAATCGATCTTTGAAGCGCTCCAAATGCTTAATACAAACGTAAATCATTAAGTTGTCGTATGTATTCTATACATTTCCTGCAATTTTTCATGACAGCGCATTTTCACAGGCGCTAATGTAACATCTTCATTTTAAGTAGAAGACGTCCTTCCAGAGTTAGAATGTCCTCAGGTGTATTATTGTATTAACTCATTTAACTGTTGATCCTGCTCAAATTTAAATCACGGCCGTCTTATTCACCTGAGAAAAGAGTACCTTATTTTAATTTATATTTCTTTGTCTAGCAGAGGGTGGAGAAGGAAACTAAGAATGTTTTATTTACAGAATGCGGCCATTTACGAGGGGCTGTCTGAAAAGTTTCCAACCTCAATATGTAGATCGCAACTCAAATCAACCGGGTGGGAGGACTTGTTTGGGCAATCACTTGATATTTCAGCTTTTTTGAACGCGAATTTTTTAGTACTTGTGTGGACTGATGTAACCGTTTTTGCAAAAATGGAAAAAAAATCGGGTATCGTGCTGTCATCAGATACCTGTTTTTGAAAGATAATACGCCTACTCAGATTAAAGAGAAACTGGACACACTGTACGGATACTCTACACCATCATTTACTACTGTAAAATTTTGGGCAGCTAAGTTTAAACGTGGGCGTACCAGCTTGGATGACGATGAACGTTCAGGACGGCCAAAAACTGTAACCACTAAACAAAACATTGCTAAAATCCACCAGATGATGCTGACGACCATTGAATCAAGGTTAGAGAGACAGCAGAGGCTATTAGCATGTCCAAAGAACGTGTTTGCCACATATTGAACCAAGATTTAGATATGCGCAAGCTGGCTGCACGTTGGGTGCCGCGTTTGCTCACTTTGGACCAAAAACGTTTCCGAATGAGCATTTGCACCGTTCTGTTGGAGCAATAAATCGGAGTTTTTCGATTATTAACCACTGTATATGAAACTTGGATTTATCATTACAGCCCAGAAACAAAAACACAGTCAAAATAGTGGGCTGCAAAGGAAGAATCGGCTCCCAAAAAGGGAAAAACTGTTCCTTCTGCTGGGAAAGTGAAGGCAATAATTTTCTGGGACAGCCATGGGATTGTGTCAATAGATTATCTTGAAAAGGATAATCATTACCGGAGCATGCTATGCAACGTTACTTGAAAAACTGAAGGCAGAAATTATGGAAAAGGGCCATATTTGTAAAAGGAAAAAAAAATTGTTTCCAAGAGACAGTGCTCCATCTCACATCTCAGAGGTTGCAACAGCGAAAATCCATGAATTACGATTTGAACTGCTTAACCACCCGCCCTATTCGCCAGACCCGGCACCAAGTGACTTTTTTTTTTTTTTTTTAAAAAAAAAAGAGGGTTTTTTTTTTTTTTTTTGCCTAGGCTAAAAGAAGCACTTGGAGGACAAAGATTTTCGTCAAATGAGGAAATATTACGCAGAAAGATTCCACATATTATTTGGGCGGGTCAAAAGGATGGGAGCATCGCTGGAAGAAATGTATACACTTACAATGAGACTATGTTGAAAACTACAGGTAGTCTTGGAGAAAAAAATATCTTTTTCCTCTGTTAGGTCGGAAACTTTTCAGAGAGTCTACAGAAGTTACACTATATTTTAAAAGCACAACAGAAATGGATAGAAAAATAACTTATCTATGAAAATTTATTTGATTTTTAACTAATCAGTTATCTAGCAATTTCTTAAATGTAATTTTATTTTAAGAAATAAATGTTTGAAGATTTGTAATGCAATATATGAGAAAAAATGCATATAACATTATGTATAAACAAGGATGCATTTTGAAGGAAAGTAAACATTTTAACCAGAGTTATGAAAAGTTGTTTAAAAGGAGAAATCCCTTTTTTTAATTAAGTAATTATTTCACAACTAATTTAATATTTTTTCCACTTTTGGTAATTATTTTCTTCTTTCATTCTCTGTTTACGTTATAAATTGAATAATTTAGCTACCCCTTCGCAGTTTAGCTTAGTCCTCCTAGATTATTATTATTATTTGCAGTTTTACACGATTTTTCGTTCTTTTTCTTTGATGAACTGGCTAGAAGACATAACTCGGATGTAAAGGTCTGCTCAAGTACCTTGTGGACTGAAATAAGATGCAAAAAACAACTTTATTTTCAGTCTTCAACGATTCATTAGTCTTCAACGATTCGATAAAAATGTTTCATCAGTTAATCACAATATTACTTTCCATTTACGAAAGATTAGAAAATTCCCTGGCAGATAGAAATACGATTGAACCAATCCTAATCTGACGTTCTATTCAACGAGAGTATGGATTTGAGTCCCAATTAAAATATGAACGTTTATTACAACTAAAAAAACAATTTTCCAGACTAAATTTGGCTTTAATACGTATAATTATTCAGTAACTTGGCATGGCTTTAACTGAACTTTTTATATCTGCACATGATATTACCAACACAATAAATGTAACAAGTTTACTACAAAACTATGCGAATCAAAAATTAACCACATTTCGGTCGGTTAAGACGCGCGTTCTCAAAGTTTTTTCAAGTAGGGACCACTTTTGTAGAGCAGAATGCTTCATGGGGCACCTTACCCTTGTTCCCTTCGAAAGCAATTTTTTTAACATACGTTATTACAGGTATGCTTACATTTTTTAAATACAATTAATTAAAATTCATTTACATCGATATTAAGTACTTAAGTTAATAAAAACAATTACATTCCTTTTTAATGATTCAAAATTATTAGAATTTGGATAATCTTCATTATAACTAACTAAAAATTAAATAAATGTTAGCATTCACATTAATGAGATGGACCAACATTTCGATTCTTGCGCAGTTGTTGCGTTTGGATGTATGTTGCTTAGCGTAAATCTGAGATAGAAAGATGCATCAAGTTGATTTCAGTACTTTGTTTTTATTTCAGTTAGTGATGAAAACCTTTTCTGACACAGGTATTAGACGCAGAGTGAAATACAACTTTTTAAAGCACAAATGTACAGTTCATTACACTCTTTTTACTGATAATGAATCGCAGCAATGCCAGATGTGCAGCGAAAGAAGGCGAGAAGCACTGCAGTCATACAGCTTAGATTCTGTTTGGTTTATTTAAATATGACAAAACGCTCGAGGGCTATCTGCCTACGGGAAGGATGACTTCGTGGAGGGTTTTCTAAGGAAAACTGGCTCCTATACACGTTACACATGGGAAAAACTATGAAAATGACAACACAGGCAGCCCGTTTGCCGAGATCAGAACCCTGAATCGAATTACCAGCGTTTTGCAACTTTGTCGCATGACCGCTGTTGGGCTCCATAGAGTCAGGAATTCCTGTTTTTTTGCTAAGAACTAGAATGGAAAATATATAAGTAGGGTAACCAACAATAAATTTCATAAAATGTAAGTCTTAGGGGGAAAAAACGTGATAAACGATTGTTTCAAATTCTGAGATTTTCAGTTATAATGTGTATATGTAGTTGATTTAAATTTTATTTATTTATTTATACATTTTGAAATCTAGGAGGAACACAAAAGCAGGTTTCGAGAATCACCTGTGGTCCGTGGACCACAGTTTCAAAAACTCTGAGTTAAGATATATATTTTAAATTAAGCAATTATTTTTTGCACATGTAAGAAGCATTTTGGATTTCATTCGACATATAACTTGTGGAATTTTACCTTCTTAATTCACAGGTGAATAAAGTAAAACCTTTGACACTAATAAGCGAATAATCGCTTAAGTGTGTGAATAGAGACGTAAGACTCAAGAAGGGTTCACTACCCTTTATTTCTCCAAATAAATATGACACAATCAGCTCCTAACTCGAAGCGTACAGCAAAGCCTCCACTTGGGCTTGAACTTAATACGAAATTAAACTTAACTAGCTAAGTACCGCCGAGAGTAGCAATAGCTTAGAGATAGGTAGCCAAAGGCAAACGCGCGCTAGTCAGGAATTCGGGCTCTCTAACGAAGTCGGTGAAACATCGACTTAAATACTACGCTCGCTCATTTGCATTAACCGCGTTTCTGAAAATACATTCTGGTAGGAAATAGTAAGCTGAAGCTAGAAGGAATGGGAAAGATGCATAAACATAAAATAACTGTTATAAAATTAGGATAAACCTTACAAACTTACCAGCAATTACAGTTCAGTGAGACTATAATAACGAATTTAATTGCAAAAAATCTATCAGGCTCGATGAAAGGTGCTTAATTTATGCAAACGAGGGGGACATCGACGTTACGCGATTTCGTCGAGAACTCAAGCGTTCGAAATTTTTTCCATATATATGGGATGTCATCTTTGCTATCTAACTTCACGGACCGATAATCGAAAACGAGATATGAGTGGGAATCGGTGAATATCCAAATATATGGTATTTCAAAGGAAATACAAGAGCAGATTTTATTGATCCCACGTTCTCAGTTTTCGGCACGAAACGCAAGAAAATCCAATATTCCAGATTTGTTGGAGGGGGGGGGGAGAAATACTGCTTTCAGTTTCGGATAAAAGGTACAATTAATGATTTCAATACGCAATCAAGACGAAGAGAAGGGGAAATAAAAAAATACTTCCAGCAGTTCATTCCTAATCACATCTTTTATTCAAACAATTCCTAAAATTAAATACATTCATTACATTTAAAAATGCAATAAAATATGGCGGAAAATAAACTTTATCTGAAGCATTTACTGAAGACTACAAAACATTTTATTAGAAAATTTAATTTTCTTACATAATACTTATGATATTTAACGCAATTCAACGTAATGCAACTCAAAGGATTAAAAAAAAATCATGACACATTTAATCGAATGAAAAATAGCAATACTGTGATGATAATTTTTTCTGAAGGAGCAATATAATGATATGATATTTTTTCCTCCAAGACAACACTAAACAGAAAAAAAAATTTTAAATCCTTTACGTTCCCCATTACAAAAGTGCAGAATGAATCCCGACAAGTCCTAGTGGAATAATTTTGATACATGCCAATATTATGGCAATACACAATGTAGGATCAACGAACACACCATAAATGCTATTTGCATTTTCTAATAAGCTGACTAGGTTTACGGCAGGGAATTCAAAATAGCGTTCGGTCATTAAAATAAGCTTAATTTTGTTATTTTTCAGCAAAAGAATTTTATTTTATTTTATTTTTTTATTATTATTAATTTTTTCACCAAATGCGATGAACATTAATTCTCTTTATTATGAAATATCTTAAAATATCAGAAAAAATAAAATAAAATTTTTTTAAATGAGGAATTAATGACAGCGACGGCATTCATACAAATAAATAAAGGAAATTATTAAGGCAATAAGAAATCTCGTCGAAAAAAATGTAAGCTCAATTAGAATGAACAGCGCTTTATTTTAAAATGACATTTTTTATATAGCAGTGTAATAACCGCGGTAATTATAACATTCGGTTTCTCCTATTACAGATAATCACATTTTAAGAAATGAATAGTACTGTCAACTATGAATGTGAAATGATTTTGAATGAATATAGCAATTAAATAACACAAAACATTAAAATAATAACATGTAAACAAGAAACATAAAATAAATAATTCTTTTGGTGGACGTTAAGCAAGCATGGAAATAAAATATTCAGTTCCATACTTCTTTACGAATTTCTCAATTAGAAACATTTTACTTAACTTCACAGTTTACAGTCATTTGAAGAGACTTTATGGACAATGAAACTCTGCGTTCTTTAAAATCCCATATGCACGCAATAAGCAGATTTATGACGCTGACGACGAAAGCATTGCATTTTCGAAATTGAACGAATAGTTTATCACAGCAAGCTTTAATCAAATAGAAGCACCTATCTGGGTAAGATATGAAGAAGGGGAATTAATGCACAACAGTGGTAAACTTTTTTTTTAATACAAAAAAAGTGACGAAGGCTTCTACTTAGCCCATTTAATTAAACTGGTCATTACCAAAACTTTCCGAATTATTAAATTTGGATTCTTAACACTTTGTATAAGCAAACCATAAACAACAATACTTCGCGCAAGTTAATGAATTAATTGTATGAAGACTTTCGCGCTGCGCAGAACCGCGTTAAGAGAATACAATAAAAACTGGGATTGACTTAATCAATCAATCAATTACCATAAATTAAAGAAAAAACATAAGTTCCATAATAGGATAAAATCATGAAAATTAACTGCTCAAATTTGCGTTTAATGTCTAAAATGTTACCTTTTTTCAAAGAAATTTAGTCGAATAGTGCTTGAACATTTTTTTAACCTTTTCACGCAATCTTCGATAGCTGGAGATCGCCTTATTAAGATTTAAGCATATTTTGAAGCTTCGCATTTCACATCCGAATAAGCATCAGCATTATTTCTCCTTAATATTTTGCTTATCGTATTTGAAATCTTGCTTATGTTCGTTTGCAGTTAACTTCTTAAGTCTCCGAAACTCACTGCATCTCTTTTAAAATCTGAGAGATTAATTTCTTTTCTTGTCACAAGTTTTCTGTAATGTACAAACTCTTGTTTAAATTGAAATGATTTGATGAAGCAATTTCATGATTTAACATTTGATACGACGCTTATCGGATATTACAAATAAAATTTATCAACAGATAAATACACAAATGAAATATTTTAATATTTAAACTCTTTTGATCAAAACAAGCAGTACTTCAATATTCTATCGAAAAATACTGATTATATGTCATGAATATCGAAGCCTCCACAGTATTACTTCAATGTCATAACTCTTTTTTCCCTTTTTTGTATTTTAATAATATTTTTTATATTTTAATAATATTACTGGATTTAAAACAGACGTACCGCTGCCGATTTCGGGAAGAGGGAGAAGATTCATGCAAACGTAAAAAATTGTATTAACTGTGTAAGGGCTTTGTTTCCTTTTGCTAATAGTTATTTTTATTTTGGAACAAAACTTACCCTTTAATTTTCTACCTTCGTTTCCCAGACAGAATAAGTTTTCAGTATTACGCTTTATGCAAATAAGATAGAAACTAGTATTTAAGCTGAAGTCTGAGTGACTTCAGCAGGTCAGCGTGTTCTGCCTTTCGGCCACATTGTAGCTATTAGTTAAAAGCTTGCTATTTATTCTACTGCCATACTTCCTACGTACCTACTAGTATACGTCGGTTATTCTTAATTAAAGGCCAACTCAGGGAGTTTGATTCTGCGCATCTTCGGCTGATTAATTTTATCTAGCATTAGTTTTAGTTTTATACTTTCTAAATTTGGAGTTAAAGTCCAAGTGCGCTTCTTGCGCGCCCGAGACGGGCTAACTGTAAACATATTTTGAGTTAGAATAAAAAGGGTATTTTAACTCTTCTCCGGAGTTATTACTTATGCACAAGAACTCAGCCAATAGTCGCTACACAGTTCTTCAGTATTCTAGATTTCAAAGAACTCTGTTTTAGCTAGGATATTACAACAGACTAATCTCTCATTTACAGCAGGAAATATGACTTCACTAAATGACGCTCATTATCGCTAATCCCGAAGTCACGTTAAGCGAAGCTTTCCTCTATTTATCGGTGTTCATTTGCTTCGTAGTTTAAATTTGGGAACAATGCGCCTGGACAGACTTCCTATAGCCACCGCATGATTGTCGCAATTTCCATTTTTCAGACGTGAGTCAGTCCTCCACGAAGGCAATTCACCCCTTGGCAGATAGAAGTTGTGTGCTTTGGCGAGGACAAGTAACCTAACCTAACCAACATACTTATACAGAAAATGATTCAGCCAGCTACTGTTTCGGATAGCGCAATGGTTAACAACAGCATGACCGCAGCATGTTCAGTATGGGTCCCGATATGTAAAAAAGATTACACGAAAGTTCGAATGCGAAGCAAATAACATATTCCAACAACCTTGTTCTAGCTCGTTTTCAGGCTTCAACAGTGAAAAACAACAAATAACATTTTTCAGGCTTCTTACACACACTATACAATTATAAGCAGGTTCATTTTTATCCATACAAGAAGCAACTGGCAGATAACGTGCCCTCTACCTATGTCCTCTTGCAAATATTGACAGACAGAGGTCGCAGCCCGCAGACCTCTCTCTCATCTTCGATAATCTTTCCCATTTCCTGGATATTTCAGTCCGAGTCTAGACAGCTTCGATTTGCATTGCAAACCGCCATTATCAGGACAACTCTGGACTTGGTTTCATGAAAACAAGCATCAGCATCCTTCTTTTTGCTGATGTAAATCAAATGAAACGCATTTTACAATGCTCATTTATGTTACACTATAAAAGAAATCTGTTTCATTTTATTGCACACTGCTTTAAGGGATCTAAATTTCATGTTAGTTAAATCACTTTAAAAGGACTGGTATTATCATTTAACTCGAGACAAAAGTTTAAGAAATGAATATTTAAAAATTTACAGACTCTTCAAAAAATTTTAGTTGAAAGGGGCAATTTTCCCAGAAGGGCTATTAATTTCGTTTTGGCATTTTGCATTGGCTCACTATAAATGGCGCTTCACTTTTCAAATTGCTGCTACCAAGTATTAAAGCCCTGCATTACAGTTAAAGAAATTAAATAATGCTCGTCTGCATGAATGTGTGTATGTTTCCCGCACTGTGAAAAAACAACGATGCCTAGAGACATCAAATTTTGAACAACGTAGTCCTCCACTCGAATATGGGCATCTGGAAGTCCAAATTTGGAATTTCTTTTATTATCTATTTCATATTTTGTAAAGCATTTATGAGTTTTTTTATCAAGAAACTCAACGATTTCAAATCGAGCAATGGCAACACTGTATGGGGGGGGCAACATTTTTATCTCGAGCGCGCGAGACTGTGTATGGGAAATTCGAAAAATATACTCTTGTTAAATTAGTTTGTGATATTTCTGTTGAATTTTATCGTTTAAGTACGAAGAACACTATATTTAATAAATAAAGATAACACACAAAACGTAAAAAAAAAAAAAAAAAAAAAAAAAAAAAAAAAAAA